>PVLD010005167.1:0-115550 GCA_004027595.1 Dinomys branickii | reverse complement strand
GGTGTGTAAGTCCTGGGTTTAATTCCCAGTACTGGAGTGGGAAGAAAAAGCCAAAACAAACGAACAACAACAAAGAAAACAGCCACATTACATGTTCAGGAAAACAAAATTACTTCATTGCTCTGAGACAGACACACACATTTCACACCTTGAGCGATGCCTTATGAGGCAGACAGAGCAGTGGCTCATGGCAATGTCCACATCCTAATCTCCAAACCTGCACGTATGTTCAGTTCCACGGCACGTTGTAAATGGAACTAAGGTTGCTCATCAGGCAACCTTGACATAGGAGGTCGACAGCAAGAGCTTTAAAACTGAAAAAGGACGCAGAAGAGGCATCAAGACAAAGAAGGAGGTGAGAGGAAGGACCCAGAGAGAGAGCAGCTGTCAGCTGTGAGGGCAGAGTGAAGGATCCCAGGCAGCCCCAGAAGCCAGAAGATGCCCCGCGAGTTAACACCATGACATGTGCCTGGAGAGACCACTTCAAACTTTAACTTCCAGAACTATAAGATGAGACTCTTGTACTGTTCAAGCTACCAAGTTTGTGGCCACTTATTACAAGTGAATAGTAAACACACACCTTACCTGGCCACTCCATACGTATTTCCTTCCTTGATCCGCTTATTAACCTCCACAGGGCAACATGGCTGCCTGCCTGTGTTGGGAAAATTGCAAGTACTTTCTGAGGTACGTTACTGATGGTTTGCTGCCAAATCACTTAGTAGTTAAGGACTCTCAGGACAGGACTTACTTTCCCCACAGAATAATAGGGGACCACCCTCCAAGTGTTGTTCGGGGCTTGAAATATAAACTGCACAGCACAGTTTGCCATTTTGTGGGCTCTAAGAGTTCCCAACATTCTTTGCTCTCCCAGGACACTGGGATTAAAACAGTCACAGCCTACAACTTCCCTTTCTCCACGGTCTGGGAAGCCCACTGCAGAGCCACATGCAGCTGTAATAGTTCCACCAACAATCACAATGGATATGCTGTCAGAAGTAGCTACAATAAAAACTGCCCATGTCCCAGAGCCACCAAAGGAAGAAAAATGTCCCTGTAAATCAATTAATGAAGCTCTTATCTGTTTGTTTCCCAAATGGCCTCAGAGGAAGAAAGTAAATATTAAGAATTTAGCAAATGCATACAAGATCAGGTTTACTGGCAAAGACGCAATGTTCTACCACCCCTCCCCCATGGTATATTTTAATTACAACAAAATATGACCTGGTCAAAAATACGATGAATGTTTAAATTTTTTAAAAAATTATTATAGTAAAAGACACATTGCCATGAATCTCCTTGTAAACTCTCCCTGTCACTTCAGCCATGCTTATCCCATTGTCCCTGCCCCTTTCGGAAGCAACTCTGGACGTTCTCTTTTGTGAATGTCTTTAGTTGCACTACCATGGTTGTCCGATATTCTAAATCAATTAAAAACATTTACATTTCATGGTCACTGACTCTGAGGAAGAGCCAGAAGTCACACTGCACCAGATCCAGCGAATAAGGTGGAAGAGGACACAGTGCCACCTTGACAGAAACTGCTGCTAATGTTCCGAAATGACTCAGGACATCACGGCAGCTGTGACAGTGCAGTTAAAGATACTCACAAAAGAGAATTTCCAGAGTTGCAGCAGAAAGGCACCAACAATGGGATAAGTGCTCTTGAAGCAAGGAGGAGTGTTTTGAGGCAGAGTAATGTCAATGTGTTTTTTACTATAAGTTTTTTTGTTGGGTTTCTTTGGTGGTGGTTGTTGTTGTTGGAGTTTATTTTTTAGTTTTTGAGACAGTGTCTCCCTCCATAGTTCAGGCTGGGCCCATACTCACTATGTAGCCCCAGGCTGGCCTCAAACTCACAATGATCCTCCTGCCTCAGCCTCCTGAGTGCTGGGATTACAGGTGTGTACCACCATGCCAGCATATGATAAGTTTTTAAAAATATAAGCCCCCACCATATTTTGATGACACCCCACACACATACAGTAAGTCCCTGACTTTCAAACCCTCAAATTGCAAACTTTCACAGGTATACTGTGTAAGATTCTCTTTGCTGGCTTATGAATGAATTGGATTAAAAAACAATTTTTCCAGAATAAAATTAATTCATAAATTGGGGACTTACTATATTTGTCCATCCCCACGAAAGTCCCTAAAGACACCGTAAGGCAGACTATGACATTCTGAGTCACATGTGCTGGGCTCTGATTCTTAAACTTCTTTACTGCTTCAGAAACTTGCAGAGTTGGCAGCATTCACATAGTGCTTTCTCCACTGCAATTTCTTTTTTCTCCTTTTTTATTTCAGGTCACAAAAATGTCACATTGCCCCTGCACTTCAAAGACAAACATATTTGCTCAGCCCAGGTTTATGCATATACAAACAGGACAAGGGCCATCCCTCTTGTAAACAGCTGAATTTACACAGGCATTCAGACCCATTCCGGCACACAGGATGCACTTCCTAAGCATAGACCATTAAACTGATGCATCTCCCATGATAACATCTTTCTGCAAGAAACAGCACAGCTTAAATTGTCCAAGAGCTGATTAATACTTTGATTAGCTACTGACGATAGAGAGAGAGAGAATGACATTAATGTCTTTTCTTGTTTGGTTCATATAAAAAATTAATCAAGTTCTCACTGAATGGTGAGGAAGGTGTCAGATTAAAATTAGGACAAGATTTGGTGCACAGGGCAGGAAATATTCTTTTGAATGTAAAAGGGGGCTCATTAATCAATATGATCGTTAACCCAGAGGAGACCTCTAGAACCACAGCCTTTTTTTACACAGAAATCTTGCATCTTCAAGTTGCTGGTGTAAGCAGAGTGAAACTACAAAAACCAATTCAGTATTAGTGAGACTGGAATTTTCCTCATCTGAGGCTAACTTTCATGGACAGATAATTTGGCAAGATTCCAAGTTGGGACCAGAAATCATGTTTACAGCCTGTCCAACTGAGGGCCTGAGCAATGGAAATTTGGGGGAAATACCTCCTGAGGATCTTCACCATCTAACTTATAGCTGGAGATTAATTAAGGTTACAAATCAACACAAAATAAATAAATAAAGTTTGAAGCAAAGTGAAAAACAACTTTAAAAAAATAAATAAGGGTACAAATAACCACCCCATGTGAGCAAGTCATCAGTGAAACTTGTGACCACTGAGCCTCTCCTTGCTATGAACAGAGGAAGATTGTAAGATACAAGGGATCTGCAGCTTGCACCTGTCCATAGCACATTCCTCCTCTTAGAGTTTGCAGTTAGAAGGCAGACTGGGCACCCCCTCCCAGGCACTGAGCTTCTCCTTTCAGAAGGCAGATGCACAGGGACTTTCAATCCTGGGGTTCTCCTACAGCTGACCACCCCCAGCCTACTCACTGGCCACACTGGGTCAGCTCAGGAAGAGAGAAAGGATGTGAGAGTCCTTTCCACTTTGAGTCCTCCATGAACTTCCCTCTCTGACTTCCTTCCAAGCGCATCCAATCATTTTCCCGGCAGGTGATATGATCTCATTACACACAGAAGCCTGGGCTTGAGTCATCCCATTTAGCTTCCAATCTCAGCTTCCGCCCTTAGGAACTGGGTGAGCTCAGTGGGTTATTAACACCACTGAGCCTCATTTCCCTGTAGGGTAAGTGAGACTATTATCACCCGTGTCAAATGAACATCATTGAGAGGATTAATAACAATGCCTCCAATGCACAGGCATTGTTGGAATAGCCTTACGTATTTTATGCATTTAACCCTCCCGTTAATTTTATAAGGAAAGTGATTACAACCTGTTTTTTAAGAGTTGATTCAACTATCCATGAAAAATTTAAAGGTTGCTCAAAACCAAGTCACTATTAAGTGGCAGATCTGGGGCCTGAACCTGTGATATGAGGCACCGGCATCCTCGCTCCACCCTCTGCCCCACTGCATCACAACTGCAGGGACAAAACCCAATCTGGACAGTGTCACTTCTCATTGTCACTGCTGTTGTTATGTCTGCCAGGAGCTTCATTAGTATCGTCCTTTATGCTAAAGAAGATGAAGGACAGCAGACCCATGGATGGCTGGGTTGATGGATGAATGGGTGGATGGCCAGGTGGTTGGGTGGATGGACGAAAGGGTGGGTGGAAGGAAGGAAAGCTAGTTGAGTAGGTGAAAGGAAGGATGAATGGGTAGAAGGAATGGAATACGGAAGGGAGGGAGGGGGGGAATAAAGGAGGGAGGAGGGTGGGTGGTGGGTTGGAGGTTAGGTAGATGAATGGAAGGGTAGAAGCATGTTTGAGTAGATAAAGTCTTATTGTGAAAGGCAGGATGTGCTCTACCTGAAGATTCAAACTTAAGGACAGAAAATTTAAACATGGCTTTAGAAATGAAATCCTTGGACATCAGCTAAGTCGTCTTCCCAGCAGCACTCAGACTGCCTCAGTTTCTTCCCTGCTAAGGATTCCCTCACCCTCTGCTTGGCACACCCATGGCAACTAAGGGAGGTGGTCCCTTGTGAGTGACAAACTTGCTCTGATCACATGAATGCAAAATAACTCCAGTCCAGGCTGAGCACGTGACATAGAGCTTCACAGGCCAAAGAGAAGGTCAGCACCGTATCATAGGAAGCTGACAGAGGGTTCATGGAGAAGACTCCTCTGGCTGGCATGGGAAGAATGGCCTGGAGGGTCAGAGACAGGCAGAGCACCAGAGGTCCAGAAGGACATGGCGATGAGGCTCAACCCAAGGGCCAGAGAGGAAGTGAGGACAATCTGGGTCAGATGACATCACAGTCCAATGAGCTGTGTGTGCCCAGATCTTTTTGTTTGTTTTGTTCTACGTTAAATTTCTTTTATTTTAAAAATTTAAAAACTAACAAAACAACAATGAAGACAAAATCAAAACAACACAAAAACAACAAAAATGATACATGACCTCAAAACAAAATGAAAGGAATTTATAGTGGTTGCTATATTACATACTACTATCTTCAACGAAGTTGCTCGGTCCACCAGACATAAGAATGTAAGATTGATCAAGTATGGTGAAGCTCTGCATCATTTCCAATGTTTTATTTATCTATTTATTTTTTTTTTACTTCTTACTATGCCTAAATCTCTTTAAGGAGATGTGGGAGCCATTCTTTAACCTCTGCAGCCCCCCTGCCCACCTGCCTGCCGCCTGAAGACATTGCCTGGGCATCGCCCCCATCCCTGGCTGCAGCAGTCGTTGTGGCCCAGGGTATTGAGCTAGGGCTGGGGATTTACTTAGGCTCCTTACACCCCATGGCGCCTGGGGCTGGGCTAGTCTTAGTGATTCCTCACATGGGACACTTGGAACACAAGCTTGACTTGGAGGGTAGCCTGATTAAGAGCAAGGCATAAAGGGACCCTACCCTAGACAGCCCCAGATGCTGCTGCTGCTGAAGGCAGCCACACTGGGGCCAAGTCAAGCCATCTGGCTGCAAGTGAGCAGGAGCAGCAACCTGAGGACAGAGTGAGAAATGCTGACTATCCTGGGTCTTTAAGTCATGGAGATTCATTCTGGATCTCAACTCTTCTTTGTTAGTTGAGTAGTTGAAGGGAAGCCATGTCACTCTATGTTGGGAGTAGTAATAATTTTGGAGAACAGGAGGTACCTGCATAACCTCCACACAGCACTGAGGATGCCTGGAGGTCAGAGACCTGGCTTTGAGCCCTGACCAGCCACAGCCTCATGGAGAGGGGACCTCTCCTCCGTGCCACCATCAGGACAGAATCTGCAGGAACATCCCAGAAGCAATTATAAGACATGTCTTATTAAGCCCACACCCACAGTCCCTTCTTTCACTGTTCCCACTCCACCTCCTCCCCATTCTCTCCAGGTTTCAGGGTCACCTCCTTGAGTAACAACCCCAGAGATATCAGGGCCTAATGCCTGAAACCTCTAGCTGTGACCTCGTAAGAGAGTCTTTCAGATGCAGTAAAGTGAAGGAGATGGACATGGGCCTTGGATAGATTCTCTGGTGAGCCCAAGTCCAGTCACAGTGTCTTCCCAGGAAGGGAGCCTGGAGACAGGCAGAGAGATGGAGGCCACAAGAGGCAGAGAGGTGACAGACTGTCCATGCACCCAGCCACCCCGGCCACCAGCAGCTGGAAGAGGCTGGGAGCACTCAGCCCCAGGGCACCTGGGGAGAGGGTGGCCCTGCTCACACCTCGACTTCAGCCCAGTGAGACTCTCAGGCTTCTGGGCCCAGAACTGAGAAAGAAAACTGCTGGTGTTTCAAGCCACTAAATTCGCAGTAATGTGACACAACAGCCAAAAGCCACCACCCAGTCCATCCCATACCACAGAGGGGAAGATGCATCATCCAGCCACAGGTCCCCAGCGGCACACGGGTCCTCAGGGTGACCGCAATTCCTGTGTGCTTCCCTAGGGGACAGAAGATCCCCCTGGACAGTGCCAGGCTTTCCTCCCTCCCTCTTCTCTGCCCTGGGTTCCCACCTTGTCTTTCACCAGGAAGCATCAGGCAGGTATGTCCCATGTGCCTCCCAAGCCACACAACTGCCTGTACCACATGACCTCTTGCCTTCCTAGCGTGACAGCACCTGTCTGCTACCTCTTCCAGCAGACTCCCGCTCGGCGAGGTTGTCCCAGCCACAGCCAGGCATCCCCAGGGACCTCTGGATGCCTCTGAGGATACACCACATCTGGGAAAATGCTATGCTGTCTTCTGGCTTGAGTGACACTGGTCCTTCTTCTAATATCTGCCTGGTAACGTCAGAGCCTCGAAGTGAATTCCCAGGACTTTTTGAGAAGCCCGTCACTTCCTGGTGGCCTCGGCCACACATGGCTCCTGTGTGACTGGCACTGGCTGAGGCCCTGGGGACAAACCATGAGAAGGACGGACAGTCCCTGCCCACCTAGAACTGCCTACTGCCCAAGGTGAGATGGAAGACAAAGTCATCAACTTGACATCTACAAGAGAGGTCGCTTCAGCAGGCTTGAGTGTGTGAGGAAAACCCAGAGCGGTACGACTCAGAGCGGAGGCGGTGCTGCCAGGTGAGGGCACTTAGTAGCTCTTCAGGACTCTCCTTCACCTGTGCCCAGCATGCCAGCCTGGCCTGCTCCTCCTTTTGACCCTCAAATGCTCACGGCGCTCCTGGCCACCGAGAAAGGGGCAGTAGTGATTGAACCCGGGGCCTTCACACTGAGCTACACCCCAGGGCCTTTTTATTTTTTGTTGTTCTTAAATTTTCACACAAGGTCTCCTTAAGTCACTAAGTTCCCTAAGCTGGCCTTGAACTGATGACCCCCCTGCTGCAGTCTCCCAGAGGGCCGAGGTTACAGGCCTGTGTCATGGTGCCACAGCCACTGCTGTTTAATGGTGCCCTTTGTTCCTTCACATCTCCACCACATGCCACAGGCCCGCACAGCTACCAAGAAGTGCAGCATGGGTACTGTGCTTGTGCACAGTCTACAGGGACAAAACCAAGGCTCTTGTTCACCACTAGCCATCCAGGGCCACCACCGGGCTGGGCACAGAATGAGGCTTGGCGAGGATCCGCTGAAAAGATGGGTCACTGTTTTAAAATTATTGCGAGTATGAACAAGCAACCCAGAGAAGGGACAAACAGAAGAACCTCAGGTGAGCTGCTGCACTTCCTCAGGCTGCAGGTTCTCAGGCAGGAGGAACCCGATCGCTTCTTTACAGAAGTTTGCGAAGAATAAAAGAGTCATCCTGCCCCCGCAAGAACGTGATCGTTATGCACTGCAGATGTGTACTAATAAAATGAAAAATTTTAAAAGAGGGGTTGTAACAAAAAAAACATAGGGTTGGCACATGAAGAGCTGCTTGAAACATATATTTAAAAATCCAGCTGAACAAATACTGCACATCTTCCTTATATGAAACAATGTGGAGATGGCCGAAGCGATGCTGGTAGCATGACGATGGTGATCAGTTTCTTTCACGTAACAAAGGAAACACACAGGTTTGGGCTGCTTTTGGCTCTTATTTCCTTTGCCTTTGTCAAAAATCTACTTTCTTTTAAGGACAGTTTTGTCAATTCTCTCGACAGAGACAGAATAACGGAGCAGAAAGGGCTCAGGTCTGGATGCAAGTCCATCGCCTCCTCTGTGACCTCAGGCAAAACCAATAATCTGTGCTGAGCCTCAGCATCCCAGTTTAAACATGGCAGCTGCTGTAGGAAACTAATAAAAATCACAGGTGTGAGGTGCCTGGCCACGGTGAGCCCTGAGCCCAGAGCCTGGCCAGAGCTGTGCTTCTGGGAGCTTCCAGATCCTGCCAGCCCGGCCAGGCTCCACCTACCTCCTGGTCCCAGCATCTGTTGGGTCCCTGTCCCCCCACCACCACCATGACAACAGTCAAGGAGTCAGACAAAAATCACGGCAAATGTTCTTCCTTCCAGTCCTCTCTGTAAGAGGCAGCCTATGAATAAATGACGTGGAAACCAAATCACCACGCTGTCCAAGGAAACACTAAATCCAGAGAAAACTAAATCCAAGGAGAGAACAAAGGCACAGCTCCAGTGGGCTCAGAAAAGAGGCCACAAGCAAGTCACCTGATGGCATATTTAGAATCTCAGCCATACCTCAAGTAGGGATTACAAACAGGATAAATGATGTGCTGGAGAAAAAGGCTATTTTTAGCGGGGGGACTATCAGAGATTTCTGTGCATACTGAGCCCCTCACATACTGAGTGATATTTTCTTTCTGGCTGCTGTGATGCCTGACTATAGGTCAAGACAGAAAGATTAAAAGTAACTGACAATGTATGATTAAAAGAAAGAAAAGACCGAGTCCCTGAAACCCGCATCCAACCACGGTGTGTGACACTGAATTGGCATTCGATAAATATCGAATGCTGGCGTAGGGGTGATGGGGGGTTAGAAAGCTGTAGAAAAGAAGGAATAAATTTAGCTCTCAAGCTGAACACTCTCAGGCCATGCCTGATAATCAATGCTACACACTCTTCAGGCAAAATAAGATCTGCTCCCAAGGAGAAATAAACACAAAACTCCAGAGCCACTGTGCAGTTATAACACTGGAGTCTTTTGAAACGTCAACATCCCTGTTCCACTCAAGCATCCAGCAAACTGTAGACCCTGCTTACAATTCCATGTTACAAAGGAATAAAGAAGACTTCGCTTCTCGTACCCTGTCACTTTTTAAAGCAAAAACAACATGGAAGGATTAAGACTTCCCTATTTTAAAGTACCACTTAATCTGGCTGGAAGGTTACAGACGGCTATCTATTTGCAAATTAAATATCCTGGTGCCGATTGCACAATCAAATTCATTTCACTCTTCTTGTCATTTTCGTGGGGGTTTTGAGGAGGGACAACTTACACCTCAGAAACATTGCGAACTATCCGTTCTTATCACATACTATATACCAAATGACATTTACAGACCTCTGCTTGGAACTTTCCTCCCTGGCACTGAGGAAGAAGGAAAGGTGGCAATTTTGATCAAGGAATTAAGGGAAGAAGGGCATTGGAATGGCTGCACAAAGCTCAAATACCCAAGCCACAAAGCCCTGAAAGTCAGATGTGCATAAACCAAGCACAACTCCCTCTATGCTGCAAGGTTAATCCTGCATCCAACGGACTCGAAGCCTGGGTCACAAAGGTACAGAACAAGAAAGGATCCTTTTCCACGGGATGAGTGAGGGTCCTTCCCTGGGGCACCAGTCAGCTCACAAAGGGGCATGAGGCGGACACAGCAGGGCTTTCCTACAAGTCCAGTAAGAGGGCACCACTATGAAGGAAGAGGCGGGGCTGCCACTGCCCAGATTCTATCCTGGGTCTACCTCTTTATCCCACAAGACTATTTCCCAGGTCCAGGCCAACAGAATCAGGCAGCTGCTCCGTTTTGCTTCTAAGATCTCCTAGTTTCAGTATGATTTTCTTTTTTAGAAATATGTGTTAGTATATGTCTGTGTACCTAGTGATCACATTCACTGTGGGGAGTAGTGTTGTTTCCATGTTCTCGGGAAACACTAAAGGAAGCACCAATCATTTTAACACTTCAGTGTCTGCTCGTGTGACCCAGGCTCAGGGGCAGCTATCACCCTAACGACGCTTTTGTACCAAGTATCTTTCATGTCATTATCATGAAAGACAACACAGCACCCCAAGGAGGCAGGTTATGGAGTCACCACCCAAGAAGTGAGGAGACTGCGGCTCAGAGGAGTCTTGTTAAATCTAATGTGTCCAAACCTAGTAAGGAAAAAGGTGCTTTGCATTTACCAGATGTGTGACAATGGATAAACCTCTTGGCCCTAATTGAAACACAAATGATTTGATGTCACACCAAAAATAAGATGCCCTTCCAAGAGGGCCAAACTAAGTAGGGACTCTGAAAGCAACTACACATTTTTAAATGTGACACAAATATACAGCATTATATATATATATTTTTTTTTTTATATATATTTTTTTAAAGGCAATGTAGCTTATCAGCATCATGGTAATTCTGAGGTCGTAGGAATTACCTCTCAGTAGGCAGTGAGTGGGTAAAGCTAAGTATCTTGATCTAGAATCAGAAAGGTTTCCTGTAAATGGAATGCAGATTCAAGTGTTCCCATGTGAATCTGTTATTAACAGTCAGGAGTCTAACAAGAAATCAACAAAAGTAAACAACAAAAGAATCAATTACAATCAAATAAGAATTTGATTTCAATGATATGAAGCCAAGCTTGGAAGGATCTTAACTTTTCTTGTATGAATTATACCCCTAACTGCCTAGAAGACAATAGTATCATCCTAGTCCTCAAGATGTCATCTCAATTTTCATACACAATGTCTAGCACACAATCAAAAATACTGAGGCACATGAGAAGAGAAAATGTAATAACTAAGACATACAAAAGATAACAGACAGAAAGGAGGACCAGATAACATTTTTAAAGACTTTAAAAATTATTATGCTTAATATGTTGGCTGAAAGAAAAGGTAAGAGAATCATAACAGAAAACAGGAAACTGCAAAAAGGAAACATAGGAAGCAGTCGTCTGCAAATATTTGTCAAAAAGGAAACAAGGGGAGGCAAGGTTGGGAGACCTCATCTAGTGATGGTAAGTTAATAAGCCAGACTTATGCGCCCAGCAGGAGAAATCTTGGGCTGTGGGGCATCCTAAAAGCCTGCACTCTGGAGCTCTATTGCACAGTTTGAGACCCAAGCCTGAGCAAATTGCTTAACCTCTCTCAAGTCTTCATCTGTAAAATGTAAAAGCAATACTCAATTCAGCTCAGCAAACTGTCACAACACTTTGTCTCTCCTCTCTTTCTAGCTGCCTCTCTTCTGCTCTTCTGGACCCCTGACCTCAATCCACACATCAGTGACATTTAGCCACTTACACTTCATGAACTATACCTAGCTTGTGTCCATCCCTCCCTCTGTCCTTTCCTCCCTCCACCTGGAAGGCTTTCCTCACTTAATCCACTTAGAAAGCTTCTCCTCCACCAACAAGAGTCAGTTACAACATCAGCTCCTCTGGGAAGCGCGTCTAGGACCCCTAGAAGTAAGGACCTCCTCTTCTGGACTCAGCCAGCTCTCACCTTCCAGTTAGCAAGCTGTATGATCATACCTGTTACACATCTGTCTTCCCCAACACACTGATTTTGCCTTACAGCAGTAGCTGTGTTCAATGCAGAGCAATTGTTGGATTATGACTACAGAATGATGAGTGGATGATGAATTAAGTGAAAGAGTGAAGGGCACTCATCTCCTCCAACAAACTGCAAGGGGACTGAGAAGTCTTACTCTTCCAAGGCCGGCAGCATACTCCCAGGGTCCTCGGAAGTGAGGATGTCAATCATTTGGTCGCTGAGGGAGAGATCCTCACTTATACCATCAGCGGAGGCAAATGGCGAGGGCTCCAGCTTATTCTCAGGGTGCAGTGTCTAGAGAAGAATTGCAGAAACAACAATTGAGCAGGCCTTCTCAGGATGCCACATGCTAGGACAGAAGGAAAGGCCAGCGCTGCAGACGGAGCACCTGGCCAGCTGGCCACACTGTGGGCTCTCGGATGACAGACGAAGTCACAAAAGCCACTGTACCTTCTTGAGGCCACAACTCCAATAGCCCTGCACATGGGTGTTGTGGGCATAAAATGAAGCAATGGATGGGAAAGCTTTTCAACCTGCAGAGACCTATAGAAATCTTATACCACCAGCAGCAGCAGCAGGTAGAGGGAAATCCATAAATGGCTTGATGCATCTCAACACCACAGATCTGGCTGGTTTCCAATTAGAACACAGGATTCAGAGATCGAAGTAACATTAAAGAAGAGTAAGCCCAACTTTCTTATTGAATAGATGAGATCTCTGCTTTTGCCCCCAAGATCATTAGTTCTGCAGAAATGGCTGACAGTTAATAGCTAACATTTAAGCATTCTTGTTCCTGTACCATGTAGTATTAGAACTTTGTATGTGTTACATAATAAAACTTTCACAAAAGAGTGTTGGTGTCCCCAGTTTACAAATAAAGAGACTGAGGCTCAGAGTGGTACAATAATATGCTGACACTCACATGGCTCAAAAAGAGCCAGGCTTACATTTTCTCTCAATTTTCTCTGACTCAGAAGCTCTCTTCATTTTACAGCACACAGTCTCACTGGTTGCCACCACGCTGGCAAAAAAAATAAAGAAAAATGTGCAAAGATTTTACTGTGCTGCGTTGGGGGAAAAAATACTGCAAAGGTCTCGGGCCTTAATCACATTCACGTTCTGTGCAGTTGCCCTCCCGCAGCTGTACTAATCTGCCTTTAATCTCCAGGAAATAAGTCCTGTACTCTGTTGCAGTAGCAGGGCTCGTCCTGTCCTGTTGACGGATGACAGCTTGGGGGAAATGCATACAGGCAGTTTTTCTTCTCTCCTCTCACCTGCCAAGGAGACAGAGGGCTGGCCGTGCTTTGAAATAGCAACTCCTCCTTTACCCCCAGCAGGAAGAGACAGAACTAGCAAGGGACCCTGTGGTGGGGACAAGCCTTCTGTCTCTGGATAGACAAGGTCCCCAGAAGCCAGGTCTCACCCTGGCTTGATTGTTTGACCTCGGGGATCTCAGTCTTCTCCAGAGTGAGAGAAGAGGATGGTAGGTGTTCCATTCCAGGTGTGGGACCTGTGGGTGACAGTGAGCCACAGCAGAGCCAGCTCTCAATGACCCTGCACAGGCAGACCCACCTACCAAGAATGCCCTGGAGGAAGGGAACTCTGGCTCTCTGACAGCCCTCTTGGCCTTCCTTTCTGTCTCTCCACCCATCAACTGGAAGAGCGCTCAGTCACCACTGCATCCCTGTGTGCAGTGTCTTCCAAACACAGGTCCCCCCAGGCAAGGAGACCACAGCAGACCAGCGGGCCTCTGCCACACCCCTCACCCGAACTGCTGCAGCACCCGCTAAGAAAAATCCCCAACCAGCACCTACATCCTTTCCCTGAGTGTCGTGCTGGCCTTCGTACCTCAGGCTAAGGCACAATGCCGCCCCTCCTCCTGGCCTCCCCTGCCCTGCCCGCCCTGAATAACTGATAGATCTTGGAGGGTATCACCTAGCCCCATCGCACCTCAGGTGGAGTGGCTGGTTCTGGTTCTGCACCATTTGTGGAGCCCCTGGGCAGGACTCAGCTCCAGGCACTGGTGCTCACAAATCTCCACCCGTTCACTTCCTCACCCTTCCCTTGTTTCTGGGGACCACTTCCTACACAACCTACCAAAAACTGAACCATGTCTCAGAATGTGCTTCTGCAGGAACCCAGATAAGAGACGGAGGAGTTCAGAGTTAGAGCTAGTGGATTCTAGCAAGTGCTAGTGGGGAGACCCAGAGAGACCCCTTAGCCCGCTAGGAAAAGGCCACCAATGGCTTCCAGGGAAGGAGATGTCTGAGTTAAGACTTTAAAAATGGACAACATTGGTGCCAATTTGGGGAAGGAGGAGAAGCACACAAGTGTGAGCAGCACCCTTGGGAACAATGGGTGACTGGATATGGTGGAAAGCAGGTGTCATGTGAAGAATAGCAGAGGAGATGCCAGAAGCCTGGCTAGAGAGGCTGTGCTTCCCTAAAGATGGCAGCCATGTGGAACGGGGCCAGCCCCACAGGTGGGTGCTCAAATGTGGGTTTCTCTGTCAACTGGAGAAAAAAATCACTCAGGGGACCAAAGGCAAATCAACCTAAGAGTCCATCAAAGACCCAAATAAAGAAAACGTGGCACATACACACAGCAGAATACTGTTCTCTATATAAAGATGATGTGCTGTCACAACGTGGATGACCTGGACAACGTGAGATGGAGTGAAATAAACCAGGCATGGAAGGACAGTCACATGGTCTCGCTCACGTGTGGAGCACACCGTCACTTAAAGAGCTGATGTCTGGGGTAAAGGATGGAACACAGGTGATGGGGGGACTGGGGCTGGGGCGGGCAAAGCTGGCCAGTGGGCACAGTGTCACGGGCGGGTGAGAGGAGTGAGCAGAGCTGTGCCCTCACATGGGAAGGTGAGGACAGCCAGTGAGGACATGCTGTGCATCCCCAGGCAACCCAAAGAGGGGATACTGAATACCCCAGCACCAAGAAACCATATCCATGCTAGCCTCCCTGGTTTGATCAGCACAGTACCCATGTATCTATGTGTACCACTGTGCCCCAGAAACTTATACAAGTATTATGTGTCAATTAAAAACAGAACTTGAAAGAGAATCATCCAAGGAGCTTTTGAAAAGGACTCATGATGAGATGTACCCCAGAAGGAGCACATCAGTCTCAGGAGGGGCCCGGATGTGAGTACTGTCCTCAGATCCCCAGCTTGGTCAGCCATCCACCAGTCAGGCTGGGGGATGAATGTCCACCTTGAACCACCACCTACCCAAATGCCCTGGGAGGAAGACTCACCTGGTGTCCGGTGAGCAGGCTTCCAGGAAGACACCGATAGCGTGCCAGGAAGAAAAGTGCTACCCAGCTCAGTACCAGGGAGACAAGGAGGCCGATGAAGAAGCCTGCTGCATGGAGACCATGGTGGGGCAGAACCTGCATGGACAGGAGAGAAAAAGCGAGTCACACATGGTCACATGGCCCATTCTCCAGGTCAAGCAGATGACCAAAAGGCTTAGCAGAAGACAGACACAGTGGTCAGGAAGGCTACCAGGGTCTGGACTGAGCTATGCCAGGGACTGGCTGGTCTCAAGGTCTCACTGGCCCTCACTGAGCCTGAGCATCCTGTTGGAGCTCAAAGGGGCAGGGAAAGGCTGAGGAGTGAGGGCTGGCACATAGCAGAGCCAGGCAGCCCCACACCCAGCACATCATATGCACTAAGCATGTTAAGTTCCCACATCAAACACACACCACTTTAAGGCAGAAGCCAGGGGGAGATGCAGGCTCTCCTCAGGAGGACTTTCTATCAGAGGCGCAGCCCAAACCCCAGGGGCACAGAGAAGGATGCCCGTTTCGGGGAGGTGGGCAGGGTGCTGGGTACTCCTCAGCCTGACAGAGCACGCACAAGAGCACACACAGGCTGAGCATGGCTGGTGGACGAGGAGATGTACCCCAGATCCTCTTTCAGGGAGGACTTGGTCCCCAGCTATGGGCAGATGGCCCTGTGACAGCCTCCAGGCTCTGGAGCAGAATCAGCTGCAGAGAGAGAGACACTGCACTGGATGTTACAACCTTCCTGGGACGGCCTACATCAGGAGCAGAGCACAGCAGAAGCACGATGACAGCTGTTCCAGACTGAAGGGCACCATGACAGGCAGCACCTGCTCCTGGGCCTCTAGCAGGCTGGCTAAGCTCTCCTTTCCCTCCACCCAGTCCTGATCATCCCCTGCGCCATCACAGGAAGCACTGACTATGTCAGATGCCCGAGATCAGCCACGGGTTTGATGATCCACTAGGTGAACTCACTATGGTCCAGTTTACAGCTGCTCACAGCACAAGATGCCCAGTAAAACCAAAAAGGGAAGGAGAGGCTTCAAGCAAAGCCCTGTGAGACCACCGCTCCCTAAGGTCCCTCCAGGGAGGCACACGGATGTGCCCAAATTCCCCAGCAATGCATTGTGACTGCACGTGAGACTCAGAACTCGGTTTAAATTTTGGAGAATTGCTTAGGCCCCTCCTCAGGTACTTACATGGTTCCAGAACCCTAGAAGGAAGGCAGGTGTGCAGCACAAAGAATGATTTTTGTAAAAATTGCTTTAGCCACAGTGAGCCAGGCTGATCAGTTTGGGGAAAGGCAGGGTCTTCCTGTGATCCCAGATCTCAGAGACAGTCCAGACCAACTTGCATGCTGGCCTTTCTAAAGGCAGTGGTCTCAGGCCCACCAGGTTCACATTTTTTTGTTCACTGGCAAATACACCATTACTACCTCTGTCTCCACAGCTGCTTCCAGAGAAGCCAGCCTGGGAGAGCAAGTTTATTTCACAGCAGCCACAGAGGAGGGCAATATTTATGGCTTAGGACCCAGAAGACAACTAACTTGTTCCTCATCCCTATGCCACAATGCAGGGGACAGTCAAGGTTAAATCCTGCCCACAGACCCAAGAGCCCATCCAATCTTCCATGAAGCTGGATTAGGCCAAACAGGAGCTCCCACCCAGATGTCTACTGGAGCCTGAATTAAGGACAGCACACACTGTGCTGATTAAGGATGGGCCTCTGTCCACACGGATGGTCAGGAACCAATTCTGCTTCCTGCTTTGCCCTCTGGAACCTTGAATTTTGATTAGCACCAATTCTGACTAGAACATTCTCCATTTGTGCTGGAAATATTCCTCTGAGCCCTGAGCTCTGTGCCCTGTGCCGACTGTGTACCTACTGGAGAAGAAAAAAAATCAATAACTGGATAAGTTAAGAATAGCACTGCACGGGGGCAATGTTAAAATATTGAAAGGACAGACACAAGCAAAAAGTCTCTAAAGAGAACGAAGGAGCAAGGGGTCAGTGATCTGTTTTAAAGGTTTGTTCTCTCCAAGGAGGCAGCAACTTGCTTTTCCAGGGTTAGGAAGAGGGACCGGCTCCTAGAAGGAATGAATGGGGTTGACCACCTAGATGGAATGAACAATGGTGATCACCTACAAGATGCCAGGTTCTGGGGTGAGCATATGTGGTGAGCTCAACGGTGCCCTCCAAAGAGATACATTGAAGTCCTAACCTTCAGTACCTACGAATGTGAGCTTATTTGGAAAAAATGTCTTCGTCAGTGCAATCAAATTAAGATGAAGTGGTACTGGGTTAGAATGATCCTAAGTCCAACAAACAGACAACATTCATTATGCCAGCCAAGAGAAGCTGGGAATAGACAGGGAAGGCTGGGTCTCCAGGACCTTTAGCTGGAGTGGGGACATGCCAACACTTCAGACTTCCAGTCTCCAGGACTGTGAGAGAAAGAATTTCTGTGTGTTAAGGCACCAAGCTCACAGTGATTCATTAGGTCAGCCAGAGGTCACTAATGTAGCACGTTACACACTTCACCTCCCAGACTCTTCTGCAGCCTCCGTTCTACTGAGAGACAATCAAGGTGCAGTGAGATTAGTAATGAACATCCGCAGCCAAGACATGAGAGCCTGCGCTGTGCGGGACTCCAGTGCCTGCAGTCTTCCCACCAGGTCACATTACCTTCCGTCCGGGAGGCTGTGGACTTTCCTAAAACATTCTCAGTCCCAACTTCCTACTCCACTGCAGAAGGCACAATGCTCGTCTGGCTGATGAGAACAAAAGCAAAGATCGGGACAGAATTATACGTGGGTAAAGCGCGACAAAAGAGCTCCCTATCATGTTCATCCCCTCCAAACCCCGAATCTGAATCTCTCTCTTGAGACCT
This sequence comes from Dinomys branickii, assembly GCA_004027595.1. Taxonomy (NCBI): domain Eukaryota; kingdom Metazoa; phylum Chordata; class Mammalia; order Rodentia; family Dinomyidae; genus Dinomys; species Dinomys branickii. The sequence goes on along the minus strand of PVLD010005167.1, from coordinate 97,766 downwards.
GACTTTCTCTGGCCACACGCATGGGCAAGAGGATTTGAAAAGCAGAATGCTGTGGGCCATTCCATGGAGCAGGAACTAGCTGGGTTACCGCACAGGTATAGGAATGGCGCTTATATCCAGAAAGAGGTAAGGCCGGCTCCTGGAATACCATAGCCTTTTTATCTTGCAGTTCTTCCTGACACCAAGCGACAGGCAAAGGTGAGTGGCACCTGCCTCCTTGGAGTAAGCCCACTCCAGCCTCACAGCTCCAGTCATCTCTGATGCTCTATTACGCAAGGCCCTAATTCCTGCATGCCCATAACACCTGACTCTTCACCTTCCTTCATGAAGGTGGTCAAAGAATAAAATCTCATGGTGCAGCTTTCTCCGAAGCTCCGTGCAGCCGTTAGTTACCATCATCGCCCTCAGTCCGCACTGTCACCATCAGTACCATCGTTATCACCACCATCTCCATCCTCACCATCATCATCACCAGGATCATCATCACCTTTGTTGCGTCTAGATGTCCATCTAAAGCTTCATGTGCTCACAGGTGTGGCTGGATCCAGGATGTGTGACCATGGATTAAAGGTGTGTGATAACTAAATTAGTGCACTGATTGATACAGTGGAGTTCTAGGTGTGGCTAATGAGAAGGCCCCGCCCGGGTATGGGTGGTACTGACCAATAGGCTTGTAGCTTGAATGAAACAAAAGGGAAAGGGAAGGTCACTGCTCACTGCCTCCTACCTGCCCTACCGCGGACTGTTTCTCCTCCACCAGGCCCCTCCTCCTTGCTGTCCCACCTTGGAGCCAGCCAACTATGGAATGAAACCTCTACAAACCATGAGTTAAAATAAACCCTTCCTCCTTTGACTTCTGGGTGTCAGGTATTTTGTCCCAAAACTGGGAAAGTAAGTAAGACAACCACCATCACTGCTACTTCACTGCTGTCCCCCTTATCACTGTTACTCACTTTAAACTAGAATTCTCTGGCCATTTCACAACAGAAACAGAACTTTGCTGTAGTTTAATATGCATGAAACTCTTCTTAGATAGCTATGTCACAGTAGGTTACCAGGTGTGACCCAGAGGTTGGATGTGGTGGTAAACGTTGCCAATGTCTAGCTAATTCCCAAAGCTGATGAGCCCTGTCCTGGGCAGCCAACGGAAAGAGAGATGTGGCCCTGCTCCAAGGAGGGATGGATAGTACGTGGACACTAGAAGGCAGTGCATCGAGCCTAGCCTGGGAAGCTGATGGACTAAGAGAGGATGTCCTAGCTCAGCTCAGAGGATGTTTCCCAAAAGGTGGCCTGGTGGGCATGCAGTATAAGCCAGGAAGAGGGAGTCATGGGAAGGACCTACGGGTACCGAGGAAAGCAGCCCAGATACCAGATGCCTTTGAGATCAGGTTTGGGATTCACCACATCATCCCCAAGAAGAGAGGATAGAGTAGAGGTTTCAGGCAGGAAGACACATGGCCAGATCAGCCAGGGAAGACAACTCTGGCAGCCACATGCGCCCAGTCAGAAGGCAACAGTGGGTCAGAAACAAGGTTGCCAACACAGCAGGAAGTGCTAGTGAAGACCTTGGACTACAACCCTAGTTGAGGAGTCAATTCCAGCTCTGCCCCAACTATGTTGCAGGACTCTGGGCTCCCTCCTTTCTGAGCTGCAGGTGCCTCATCTGTAAAACAAGGATAAAAGTAGCACCTGTGGTTTCTCAACATGTTATAAACCAAACTACCATGCACCCTGAAACTTCAGTTCTGAGTATGTACTGAAAAGAATCGAAAGCAGGTGTTCCCACAAAAACCTGCACCTACATGTTCACGGCAACACTATGTGTAAGAGGCAATGGGTGGGGATCAAACATTCTAATAAACAAATAAATAACAAGACCCTGCAGAGCCACACCATGGAATATTACACAGCCAAAGAAGGGAAGATGATCTGGTATGTCCTGTACCAGGAATACAAAACACAATGCTAAGCCAAAGAAGCCAGGCTTCAAAGGTTAAACATTTGTGTACAGTGTCCAGGTCAGCAAATCCAGAGAGAAGGAAGGCAGGCTAGTGTTGTGGGGGCTGGTGAAGGAGGGTAGGAGAGAGTGCACAACGGGCACTGTGTTTCTTCTTGGGGCGATGAAACAGTACTGTGAAAGTGTGATTTGCCACACACATGCACATGCACACATGGTGTCAATGTTACACCACGAAGCACACTGAGATAGGTCAGTACATGCGAGCTACAGGGAAGGGCAGAGTAGGGGGACACTTAAGAGACACAGCAGAGACAGTGATGGTATGGCAGGATGCGTGTGTGGCACGCCAGGGATATGGAGCAGACAATGGCCCTGAAGCTCTTCCCTGGGGGCACCCCTGCAGCAACAAGCATTGGAAGTGAAGTTGTACAGAGCATGAGCATCAGTCCCAAGTTAATCATATCTCTGAGATTCCCTCCAAAATGTCATGGCCCAATTACACCACTACCCACTGAAAGCACCGATTCCAAAGAGCATGTTTACCTCACACAGCATTGTCTCAGAAACAAACAAAAAGAGGTGGCTATCCCCAATTCCCACCCCCATAATTCTTGCTAACTTTCTTTCTGTCCCTTAAAAAAGACCATCCGCTCCTCAACACCCCTTTAATCACACATTAGCAGGTGCAGATGACTTTGATGAATTCCATCCCTGCATTTATGAAGAGCGATGCTAGACAAAGGGTCTCTCAAAAGAATGCTTTAAAAAGGCCAAGAATCCAGCAGCAAGTTACAAAGACACACTGAAGAACTGTTGATAGAGTTTGGCTTCAATTACTTAATAATATATTCATAGCCTTGCAGAGGCAAGAGGCTAACATCTCAGCAAGGGTTCTCTCTGGTGGCAAGAATGTTATTTGACTCTGAGCTCTTCTGTATGTGGAAGGGTATAGAGCAGATGTCAAAGGTCCACCATGGGTGTGCATTAAATACTGGCTACTACACCCCCAAACCCAGAAACAGCGGTTTGAAGGCAACAGGAGACCATACAGAACATATGGATAGTTTTCTCCCTGGAAGAGATTTTGGGAGTGATTTTGTTGAAAATCTTTGCTTTGGGCTAAAGATCCAAGGAACAGAGGACATGGGTGGCTTGCTGACCCTTTCCCCATAAACCTGAGTACACAGACTTTCACCCCACAACTGACAGTCCTGGGAAAAGCAAGGGCTCAGGGGTGATCTCTGGTAGAAACAATCACGCTCAGCTCCACCACTCACCAGCTCGATGACCAGAACCTGGTTAGAGAAAAAAGTGCACACAGCACATGAGTCCCTACCTCAAGGTGGCTCCGGGTGTCTGGGCTCAGCCAGTTCCCAGGCTTTTACTCTAACATGAGGAAGTGGGAATAGATCATCTTTAAAGTCTGGTCCCAGACAGCACTTGTGATGTCAACAAACACAGTGTAAGTGCCATCCAGAGGAACAGCCTCACAGCCACAGAGTGACAAGGCTTAGAAAGTGGCGCTGTGCTGTAGAGCCCAGCAAGGAGGGCAACCACGTCGCCCAGGGAGCTGACAGAAGCAGAGGTGGAGAAGCCTCTCAGGGTCCTGAGGATTTATGAGTTGCCCCAAACACAAGTGAAGAAAGGGCAACCTGTGTAAAACCAAAGAGATATGGAAAGGTTCCAGGGGCACTGGGAGGGTCAGACGCAGAAAGCGAGAGGCCTATGCTCTATGGGCGATCACCGCACTGTGGGCCCAGGGCGTTGGGAGCACATCTGGGGGAGGAAGGGCAGCTGAAGTGGGCTGGGAACTACTCAGTGGGCTTGGAAAAGCTGTGACAGAGAAGCTAGCAGTGCTCACGCGGGACTGCTGGCACACCTGAGCGCTCTGACTTCAACTCTAAGACAGGCGCTTTGCCAGCAGTTACAGCCTCCCCCGCTGGGCCTCAAGGGCACCTTAAACGTCTTGTATGTGAGAAATTCTCATTATTTTAGATGCTATCTATTGAAGGATTACTTCTTATTAATTAACACATGCTCTTTTAATCTTTGTTTCCTTTGTACACCATAAATGCCTTTACAAGTCCCTCATTTATCTTTCCTGCAGTTTTTAAATATAAAGCTTCAAAGTATTTCTATACTGAGACCCATTTTTCTTCTTGCTCGATTTTTACATTTTACAAATTCTTTTATTTACTTATATTTTAATCTCATCATTTTATTTTTCCTCACAAAAAATCCACTCATTTGCCCCCATATTCATGTATGATAGTTTTCTCCCAGTCACTTTGTGACAATACACATACGCAGGTATTCTCTTTGGTTCCAATGGCCTCGCATATTTTTAACATTTGCTGGGCTAAATCTTTGCACATTCCTCTTCATTCTCAAAATCCCCCACCAAGTTTCATAAACATGTATTTTCAGGTGAAACTTGATCACATCCCCCGCAAAGTTCCATTAGAATTATTGTTGGAACTGCACCTAAATGAATTGGGCACCGTAGCAATGGGTTTAAATGCCCATTTCTTGATAAGACCCGAGATGCCAGCAGCACAGTAGGCAACCTGCTCTCCCTGCCAGGCACCAGCCCCTTTCCAGGTGCACCTGAGGAACACCAGGGACTGCAGGTGGGGCCTCAACCATCTGAGACCTGCATGGTGTCTGGCACCGTGTGACATCTTCGCCTCTCGCAGACACTACTCACCCAGGAGGCAGAGAGGGACAGACGACTTCTGGAGAGGAAATGGGCAGAAACTTCTGGAAGCCTCATTTTCTGTGAGGTAGCTGTCATTTTATGATTCAGGAAAGTAACAGGAAGTGAAGGAAATGGGATCACTTGCATGTGCTTCACAGTGAGTGACTCCACATGCTTGTAAATGTGAGACGGAAATTTTAGGGGACCTGCGACCCAGATGGGGGACCTTCCTCATCATCACCTTTTGTCTTACAGGTGACCAAATACTTGAGAAAGAACCTAAAAGAGGGAAGGTTTGTTTTTGGCTCACAGATGAGCTGTGGTTTCAATCCAGAGTCAACTGGCCCCCTGCTTTAGGCCTGCAGCAAGGCAGAAACACGTGGCAGAAGGGTGTGGGGGAGGAAGGCCGCTCGCCTCATGGCAGCTGGGAAGCAGAGAGACAGGGCCAGAGAGAAGGGCACAGTCCGCAAGGTCACTCCCTCGTAACCCATCCCTTCACCCAGGCCTCGGCTCACCTCCCAATAATGCCATCAACTTATAATCTTCTCGATGGATTGATACACTTGAGGACATTAGTACCCTCAGGATCCCAGTGCTTTTGGAAAAAGTCCATCAGCTGGTGACCCAGTCCTCAACATAGGAACTTCCAGGAATGCTTCAAACCATAACAATGCTCACACTGTGCCGGCAGGATCCTGTCATCTCTGCTGAGCACACACTGGCTGTCCAAGCTGCTGTTCACCCTGCAGATCCACACAGTGGACCACCTGAGTCCAGCCAACAGTTTCATTGGCTTCACCTACTGTATTACTTGCTCTTTGACTACACACTTTAGAATCCCCACCACCACTTTCACTAACCCTAACCTTCACAGCCCAACTCTCCCAGGGCCTCTCAGGCTGTCCATGCACAGAGCTCATGCCCTGTCCTATCAGAGTCCAGGGTGCATCCAACCTATATTTTAAGTTACAAACTCTCAGATTCAGTTATAACTGCATTGATTAAGTTCTGGGGAGACAGTGCAGTGAGGTCTGATCTGAGTCCCCTGGGTATCCCAGATTCCATTACACTCTCAAATCTTGTACTGGGCCTGATACACACTTCTAGCACCTTGTAGCCCTCATGGGCACTTGTGTGTGAAATTCTAGTAAGCGACATTCTTTCATGATGATCACAGAACCCTGGGCTTAGCTGGGTTGTTCTCATGCGCAGGGTCTCAACGACCCTGGTGACAACTGCCAATGCTCACTGAGACTTACTAAATAACCAGCACTGGGACAGGTGCTTTACCTGCTGATCCATTTATTCTGAAAACTACCCTATGAGGCAGACAATGTCAGGATTCTCACTTTACCATTGGAGGAACTGAGGTCCAGAGAGGCAAGGAGCTTGCTGCAGCCACATACAATTAGTAGGGGAACAGGGATCCAAAGCCAGGTCTTCCCATCCGAGAGGTTGCTGTGTTCACACCACAGAACAGCCACACACGGATGCCTGGTGAGCCCAGTGCAGCAGCCCAAGGGCACCTGGCAGGGACAGCCTGCATTCTAGGTTGGCAATTCCCTTAAAGGCAATCTGCAGGTGGGAGGCAGTCCTATACCCTGGGATGGTTCCTCTGTCCCCACCAGAGTCCTGGGCAAGAACCAAGGACATGAATATCCTCTGCTGTTCACTACAGTCATGCAGCACCAACCTCCTCCTCCACTGAGCAGTAATCACCATTGATGACCATCAGCTTGATCAAGGGATGTTTATTGGTTGACTGTCACCTACAGGGTAAGGCACTGCAGAGGACACAAGGTAAATCAGACATGGCCTCTGCCATCAGGAACTCAGACCTGGACAAATGGCTACAAGCTGTGCTGCTAATGGCCCAGCTAGACAATCTCTTGATCAGGCCATCTCTTCTGTGAAGGGTTTGGTAGGCCACTCGGAGGCAGTGTGGCCATGATTGACCATAAGGCTCTGCAACACACTGCATGGGCTGAGTCTCCACCTCCTTGGAGCCCAGCAAAAAGGAGTTAAATAGACAACCCGAGGTGCCACCCTCCAGATGGCCCGCATGCCCACTCAGCTGGAAGGGGCTCTTAGATGCTGGCAGCTCACTTTCTCCACACTGCACCCCGAGGCTTTTCCCTTGGTGTCCTCTCACTGGAGTTAGTTGGAGCCCAGAGCACAACCCCAAGCAGACCTGTGACTCCTCTCAGAGGTCACCAGCCTGGGGAAGCTCCTGAGGATGGTGATGTTCTACCATCAGACCTTGGGCAAATGACTCGTCCTTGGCATGCGTGCCTTGGCTTCCCCATCTGCTAAGTGCGGATGATCTATAGTCTCTCATGAGATGGGGTGAAGATGACAAGGTATAGTGTAAGTAAACTCCTTAGAAGACTTGGCACCCAACAGGTGTACGGACTGGTAGCATATGTTAGGTATTAGCTGGACTGGGGTAAGGGACATCCAGAGAAAGTATTATTGAGGGGTGTCTGGGATGGTGATTAGCATGTGTCCCAGCAGACTAAGGAGGGACGTTCCCTCTTCCATGTGGGCAGCACCATCCAGTCAGCTGGGTTCCACACAGAGCAAAAACAGGAAATCTGTGAAGTCTGTGATCTCCTAAGTGGAGATGGAGTCTTCTACCCACAGACATCAGCACCCCAGGCCCCACAGCCTTGGACTGCAGGACTTATGCAGCAGCCCCCAAGTTCCAAGGATTTAGCTTTGGAGGGAGAGTCACACCTTGGTTCTGAAGCCTTCAGACTTAGATGGCAATCCAGGGTCCCCAGCCTGCACACACCTGCGTAATCGCATAATCGCATGAGCCAATTTCTCTAGTAGACCCTTCTCAAACTATCTACACACACAGCCCACAGGTCCTGTCTCCCTGGAGAACCCTGAAGGCTGACGCACTAGTGAATGAACCCGTGGTAAGTACAAGATGAGAGTGTGTGCCAAGAAATAGCACCCTGGCGAGCAGCACGGCAAATGCTAATGGTGACCAGCAGGTGCAGGGAGGCCGGCCAGACAGGGTGCAGGGCTCTGGGCCCATCTAGGCAGGTGGAATGTAACTCCAGTCGAACCTGGTGGCAAACACCAGGAACAGGAAGATGAGGGATAAACAGCAATGCAGATGACCAGGTGGTATCTCCGCCTGTCCAGGCAGTGGCCAATCGCCTCCCAGATAGACCGTCATCTAGGAGAGCCAGCCATCCAGCCCAGGGACTCAACACTGCATGCATCCCCCAGGGCCTCCCCCAGGGCCCAAGGACAAACCAGAGACCTGGGCCCCCCAAGCCAAGGACATGGGCACACAAGACAGGAGGGGGCCTCAGTCGTGCATTGTCACTTACTGTTGTCTTTTCCGTCACTGTTATGGTCAAGAGGGCTTGCAGCTGCGTTCTGTTCTAGAAAGGAAAGAAGAGGGTACTTTAGCCGACTGATTCTGTAATCTCATACATGGGTAGCACCTCACGTTAGCTCCAACCCATTGTCCTTTGGGCTGCACTCGTCCCGACTGCCAGGCAAGGTGGACCTGGCAAGGGACTTAGGGTCCCTTTGGGACATAGGATATGGCATGAGGATATGGCTTTCTCTACAGGAGGCTCATGGAAACCCAAACACTAATTTTCCAACCTCCAATGCCTGTAGGTCTATTCCCAGCACTTTTAACGCTCTGCTGCTGAGAAGACACAGGACCTGGGAAAATGAAGTGGGATGCCACAGTGCCTAGTGGTGCCAAGGCGGAGTGTCTGAGCCTTCTTCCTGGGGGGTAGGCAGGACACCACACAACTGGAAGGCAGGGCCGGGTCACGGTTACAGAGCCGGGCTTCCTGGGCTCCCACACAGCTCTGTTACTTCCAGCAGTCTCCCCCTGGGCCAGGTATTAACCTACCTGTGCCTCAGTGCTCTGAAAAATGCGAGTCATCTGCTTAGGGTTGCTTTGCGAGCAAACGCGGAGTTTGGAGCCAGGAAGTGTGCCACACATGCTGGGAGGGGTGCTGCTCACGGCAGTAGGGGCAGGACCAGTAGGGTGGGTCCCCCTAACTCCGCCCCCTGTCTGGGGACACCGGGTCCTGGTGCTGCACCACAGCTCTGGCTCAAGACCCTGACTCTCCCACTAGAGGAGACAGGAGCTTCAAATGCCATTTCATTTTGAGTTGCTGGCACTTATCTTAAATTTTTATTTCAACTGACGCGGTTTCCTGCGCTCTGAAATTGCTAATGGCACTCGGGGTTGTTTCTTCCTTCCTTCTTATCGCTCTATCCCCTTTGACTTTGTACCTAATTATGTCCTGATGGCTCTATCTTCCCTGACGGTTCCACACGGTTTCCTTGTATCTGGTCTTTATCTTTTTAGCATCTTTCCTTTTCCCTAATTTTATCTGTAGGGTTTTTTCTGTTGCTGCAGAAAGGCTGCACAGGTCCCGTGGCAGCCTCAGGCACCAAGAGTTCCCAGGAGGGGCCCCTGCTGCGTGTCTGATTTGATTCTGTCATGTGACCTGGATGGTCACGGTCATGCTTGAAGCCACATTTTCTACGCCTATGGAAAGGGCCTTCCTCCAGAGGCCAAAGTCAGAATAAAATGGCAAAAGGAACAGAGGCACCACGAGCTACTTGCAAACAAGGCCCACATCTCCCCGGAAGTACCCTGAGCAAGCAGTGCTGCCCGAGATGCACAACCAACAGCACTCGCTGCATGAGCAGGTGCTCAGAAAGAGAAATCAGCAACAGAGAAACAAACGGCAACACTGACACGGGCTCAGCTGTGTTCCCAGCGTGCATCTGCTGAAGCCCTGAGCCTCAATGAACAGGGACTGTTTGGAGACAGGGCCTTTAAAGGAGTGATCAAACTAAAACGAGGGCGTGAGGGTGGGTCCTATCTGGTATAGCTGGGGTCCTTATAAAACAAGAGAAGAGGAGAACAGACCCGCACAGGACAGCCGCGTGAGGACACAGGGAGAAGATGCCCCGTGTGAGCCAAGAAGAGAGGTGGAGGAGAAGCCGGCCTCCTACCTCCAGCCACCAGGGGATGCAACACTGCATTTGCTGTCTGGGAGCCACCCAGTCCGTGGCAATTTGTTTTGCAACCCTGACAACCTCATAGGAATGTGAGCCACGGGTTAACTGGTTCACAGCTATGAGGTGGCAAAGATTTGGAGCGTCTATACTCACAACAAGCCCGTGTAAGGCACAGAAGGAATGAAAGAAGCAAGGATCTTGCACTCTTCCTGCTCACGTTCCTGAAACGACCTCCCATGAGTGACAAGACAGAAATCAAAGCAACAAAGGAAGTACCGGTGACAAGCTCTGAAAAGTGAGCTGGGCGGGAAGGTTCAGGCTCTCCTCGGTGCCGATGGCTCCAGGGTCCAGCGATGCTGTGTAGCTGACCAGGAAGGAGTCACCCGCTGCTCAGAAAACACATGCACATCAAGGAGGGGCTGGCCACAGCCCTGGGTTGGCAACACCCCTGTCCCAGCGGGGTTCATTTCACCGGGGATGGAGGATTCTGGGAGTGGCCAGCTGGGGAGAACAGGCTAGCTATGCTGGTGGTCACCTGTGCCCATCCTCCAACCCTGCCTTCATCTCTAACAGGGGTTACAGTTTGGCCCTAATATGCTCCTAGGTCTTCACTTCTCATCTCTGGAAATCTCAGAAAGAATAAATACACTTGCAGAGAAGAGGTGACAAGTGAGCGTGGACTGATTGTTAGAATCACTGGGAATTTAAAACACCTTAACAACCACATTTTTCCGTTATGTAAGGACAAAAGCTGGGACAATGTAGATACGATAAATGTAACAATCATGGAAGTGATCTTGGCTAAGGCAACCGTAGTCAGACCTCCCTGGCATAATGATTCTCTACTCCAAGTGCACATCCATTAACCCAACTGATCCTCACGTTCTGCCTCGAGTCCGCCTTGGTGTGGGGATATGTGTGGGTGGAGAGCACATATTCTGCAATGTTCAGAAGAATAAACCAAGACTGAGCAAGGCTGACTTGCTTGAAATCAATCCACTAATAAGGAGAAAGCCACCTATCTCTCTCGGTCCAAACTCTTTCTTAAATCACGTTAGCTTGAATGAGGAAAAAGCACCAAATGATAACAGAGTCAGAGCGCCAGTGAGCTGGGCTCTGATTGACCCCTTCATTACAGTCCTCTATTTGTTCTGTGGGGGGAAAGGACGCTGCCCCCAAAGCTGGAAATCAGCCCATCGGCCTTCGGCGTAACAGTGAGTTTGGGGATAAGGCTGTGCTGACAGGGGCATAAGCAACAACAGCACAGCAACAAGGACACAAGTGACAGCACAGCGCTAGGGGCACTTCCCACAGTCCAGGCCACCCGTGCCACTTCCTCACTCTCACTGGGGGAAATCACGGTGGCTCAGGGACCGAGAGATGTGCAGTGCGGCCATGCCTTGCAGTTTGTATCTCGATGTCGCCCCAAAGTCTCAGGTGGGGCTTTTGGGAGGTGGCTGGACCGTGGGTGTGTGATACTGGGATTAAAGGCACGTGATAACTGAATGGGTTTAGCACAGCGCTGGGTGTGGATAACGGAAGCCCCACCTGGGTGTGAGTGGCACCAGTTAATAGACCTACAGCCTGGATAGAATATAAAGAGACTGAAAGAGGGAAGGCTGCTGCTTGCTTCTTTGCTGCCTCCTTCTTTGCTGCCTGCCATGCCATGGGCTGTTTCTCCTCTGCGATGCCACTGTGCCATGCAGTCCTGCTTTGGAGCCGAGCAACTATGGATCGAAACCTCTACAAACTGTAAGCCAAAATAAGCCTTTCCTCTTTTAACTTGTGGTATTTTGTCAAAGAAACAAGAAAAGTAATTAAGACGTCATGTTAGAATAGAATTCAGTGAGCCCACCTGCAGGAAGTGCTTGAATTCCTGAATTTCCTACTGTCTACTTGAAATTCCTCATAACAAAAACTGAATTTGTTTTAAATCCCATAGAATTCTGTCCCCAAACCTCACCTCCCAACAAAGTAATCAAGCTTTTAACTGCAGATACTGAGTGGTGGTCTCTTCTTTTGCTACCTGGATAATCAGAGAATCTGTGAGCTTTAACTAAGTGAACGCAGACACATCTAGAGCATGCTGCATCCACACCACACTAACCTGCAAATATTTTCATCATTTTCTATCCCTGGCCTAAGCATACTCTGCTGTTACCTGGCAGGAACTTCTTTCTAAAAGCCTGCAGTCCGTCCGGGGTCTTATTTCCAGTTGAGTCTCTGACAGTGAGGCCACTGATGTCATCCAGCAGAAGCAGATCTGAGAGGTTGGCTGACAAGGGTACCTGGGTGTTGTTCACAACCAGATGCACATGCACTGTCTGTGATTCACTGTGCCTGGACACCTGGGACAGGAGGAGGTGGGAAGAGAGCAGATGTACCACTAAGTCCAGCTTCCAAACATGACACATAACTTCAACTGTGCACATCTGCTCTGACAGACACTCTGAGAATTTACTGGGGTCCCTGATTTCCAAGCCCAGGAGGGTTCTGACCCACACTTGTCAAGCTGTTGCTTGGAGACAGTTTCAAAGAAATTGGGACTGTGAAATGCAATGAAATCATCCCTGCAGAGAATCTCAGATGAAAAAAGACCCAAGGCCAGAAGCACAGTCAGGCTGCAGAAATGGTGACATCCGGTGCTACCAAGAAGACCAAACAATGGCTCTTCTGTACTCAGTTACTTTAAAGATGAAGCTCCAGCCGCAGAGCCAACACCTGTGCTGGCCACTTGAGCTCCAGGAACAAGCTTACAGGCTCACTGTCTCTCAGCCCATCTCCTCCATGCATGCTTTTCCCAGCCACAGGACGAGTGGCTCCAGTGTGGACCCTGTCCAGTGGCCCAAGTGGCTGGCTCCCCACCTGGTGGGCCCTGAGACCCTGCCCTGATTCCCTCTCTCCAGCCTTATTCTCATCACATCTGCCCCTGTTTCTCCCAGCTCTGCTGGAACAGCTGCAGGAGCTGGAGAAAAAAGATGGAAGCAGTACATTTTCCAAGACACATGAACTCCAGAATACAGGTGTAAAAAGCAAGCTTGGCAATCATGTAATCTATGCTGCCTACAAATACAGGAGAAGGAAGGCATATGCATGTATATATGCATGTACACACACGCACACTCATAATAGCATGTAGAAGGCAGTGTCATGAGAAGGAGATATGAGAAACAGGTAACACTGAGCATATCCAGGAAGATGAGCAGAGGAGTGCACGACGTACAGTAAAATGAGGGTGGCGCCACAAATGAGCTCAGAAGGCCTGTGCTGTCAAAATCCTGCACATTCCAAGGACCTGGCCCTAGACCTGCTCCTGGAAACATCCTTCCTGGAAAAGGTTTTGGATGCCTAGGGCCTTGGACCACACCAGATATTTGATACCAACAATGTGATTTGTGATGAGTGCCAGGGGCAACACTGTTAATGCGACCTCTGGAGGGACAGGAGACCGTGTAACGAAGGCCAGTTTTACAGATGCTCCAAGCCGATGTGATTGAGCCCTGAGAAAAACCTGGACACCAAGACTCAGGAGAAGTTCCCTGCTTGGCGATTCTGCTTGTTGTACATCATTGCTGGTAGAACTGGTCACTGTCCTCGCAGCTCCCTGGGGTAAAGACACCTGGAAACTTGTGCTTGGTCTGTCCTGGGCTCTGCCACATGTGCCTTAGCCCTGTGCTGACTTTAATGTGTACCTTTTGCTGTGATGAACTGTGTGTATCAGCTTTTCTGACTTCTGTGAGTGCTAGGAGTCACTGGGCCTAGGGATGGCTCCAGGGAGCCCCAGCACAGGGGAATGTGCATAACCATCTTCTGGGATCAGCCAGATTAAATAGCTAACACTTCAGCCAAGTTTCAGAGCCATCAAGTACCATGTTAATGTTTGTAATGAGGAAGTAAGTACATCATAATTTCTTCCCTGTTCCCTGTTCCCTGTTCACTATAAGTTTTTAACAACAATAACATGTTACCTAAAGAAGCCCGTGATCTTAGTGTTGCCATAAAACAGATCAGACCCTGTTATGTCTGAGATCCAAAATATCTCCCAAAAGCCACATTATGATGAAGGCTTAGATGCTGGCTGATGAGGTTGGAGGAACTAAGTGGATAAGGAGGATGCTAACTTCACCAAGTAGAGTAACCCATGAATGACTTCATAGGTCAACGGACTCACTGGGAAGTAGGGCCTAATTGGATGAGGCATGACCCCTGGGGTGTGCCTTTCAAGGGTGTGTCGATCCCTGACCCCTTCCTCTCTGGCTCTTTCCCTCCCTCTCTGCTTCCCAGCTGCCATGAGGTAAGCAACTTTCCTCCTCCAGGCCCCTCTGCCATAACTCCCCCTTAAGCTGGCCAGCCAGGGACTAAACCCTTGATCCAAATAAACTTTTCCTCCTTTCCGCTGTGCATGTCAGGTATTTCGTCTCAGCAATAAAACAAGTGACCATTACGGACCTCGTACTGTTTTTGGCATCACTTATGCGTCTAGATGAGCCACCAGTTCTTCAATGCTTGAGTCTACGAATGTGTTAGATAAAATCCAATTATCTTCTCTTCAAGAGGAAGCCACTTTATGGAAACTTACCAGCGCACATTTCTGAAAAATTACTCCGCTCTCAGAAGTCCCTTGAACTTCTCTTACAATGTCTCCATACTACAATAAAATGCAGAAATTATTAGAAAGGGAAAGTATTTTATGCTGCACATATTTAATAAAAGAACACGATGACCAACTTTTTAAAAGAGGATAATGGGATTACTTCTGTTAATCCCTTCTTAAGAAATCTTGAAGATTTTTTTTCAAGAGAATTAAAGGATGGGAAGGGGAAATAGGGACATGAAATTATAATGCATCGTCCCTGGTTTGGGAGCATGTGGAGGCCACTTGTTGTCACAGGGACTCAGCAAACAAGGACTGCACCCTCCGCAAGAGGAATATGAGTGGGGCTTTGAAAAGTCATCTAATGACTGGAACCATGGGCCATGCAGCCTCATGCCTGGGCTGATGTAGCTCAAACACCACACATGGCAGGGGACACATGCAGCACACAGCACAGCCTCCCCATGAGCTGGGCTCTTGTGAGCATGGAGAATCCATTCAGGTCTGTCTCCACCAGCCCAACAATGGCTCCCACGAAAAGACACAGCCTCACCCTCCGCTGCGCTGTAAACCTCCCACTGCCCTGAAAGCCTCAGGCTTCTGTCTCCTCTATGATATTCATTCCACCCTCGCCATCACCCCAACCCCAGCACTTGAGCTCCTTGGTATCAATGCACAGCCTTTGAAAGGGCCTGGGCCCTGCCCTCCTTGAGGCAGCTTTCTGTGGCATTCTCTACTGGGGTGGCCATGCCTCCCTGCTCTCTGCCTTGCCCACCTGACACCTGCAATGGGATGAGCTGCAGCCTGAGCCCCAGACTATAGTGGCTCCAAGTGACACTATCGTCAGGGCAATAGTGACAGCACCTTCCGAGTACCAGTCCATACCTCTGCGTGCAGGAATTCTAGTTCTCCCATTCTGCAGATGAGGAAATTAAGCCTCCAGCAACTGTCCTGATACATGGCAGAAGAGACACAGACACAGAGGAAGCTATGTTCAGGTAGAGGCAGAGACAGGAGTGATGTGGCCACAAGCCAAGGTGACCTGGAGCCCCCAGGAAGTAGAGGAGGCAGGAAAGGCCTGCTCTAGAGCCTTCAGGGAGCATGGCCCTGTTCACACTTTGATTTCACACTCATGGCCTCCAGGACGGTAAAAATATATTTGTACTGAATTAAACTACCAAGTTTAAGTTAATTTGCCACAGGTGAGCTCAAGAGTTCTCAATCCCGTTTTGAGATTCTAAATCTTACACTGAGAGGCTGTGCTCCGAGGAACCAAGACATAAAATAGAATATAAAATAACAGCAGATGGCAGAGCTGCACTTTTGAGCAGAGGCTTTGGGTTTTGGTTCTGCCATTGGTAACCATGAGACCCAGAACAAGTTTCTTAGTCTCTCTAATCCTCAGTTCTTTGTGTGCAAAAGGGTAATCAATGTACACACCACACACAGAGGGCTGGGGATATAGCTCAGTGGAATAAACATTGCCTGACACACCACACACAGAAAGTGCCAAGGCACCCAGTAACTACATGCCCAGTGCCCCTTGCCGTTATCAATAGCATCCTCCTTCAGCACCCAGGAGTGAATCACTCCAGGTTGCAGAACTGAGGCCAAGTGCGCTAGGTCTGGCTGCCGAATGCCCGGATTCCTCTTTGTCTAAACACTGCGGCATGCAGCGGGAAGAGCTTCTGGGAAGGTAAATGGGTTTGTTCCCCAAAGAAGGACACAGTGAAGGAGAAGAAACAGGCTTTTTTGAGGAACAGAAGCCCTTTATGCAGGATAAGCTCAAGATTGGTTTCTTTCCAATGTATGTTATTTGTACAGAAGCATAGAATCTGTTCCTTACCAGGTGCTGCGTTATAGGAGACTCTCGTTTAAAGAAACTCTTCTTGGGCCATGGAGGTATGAAAGTAAAGAAGGAATGAGCCCTCGGCCCAGGGGAGGCTGCAGAAGTCGCGATTGGGAACTCAATTTTCTCCCTGGATTTGATTCCACACCGTGCTTCTGCTACAAAACAGCAATGCACATGTGTTATGTAATGCACACAGGCAGCGGGACCCAACGGTTCAGCTCTGGAGACAGAATCCATGGTACATGGAAGGCATCTGAAAATGTCTGCTGAATAAGTGCAGGTGTAATGGATGAGTGGATAGATGGATGGATAGACAGATGGACAGACGAATGGACAGATGCAAGAATGAACAACTTATAACCTCTTTGCCAGGTCTGCAGACTGGAGAGCTAAGGCCTTCAAGGGCATGTTTCTGAAAGTGTGGTTTCCCTTATCTGGGTTGTGTGCTAAAAAAGACATTCTTTGGCCCCAGCCATGACCCAGAATCAAACCAGAAAACCTCCATGGGTGATGCTTACACATGGGATCCTAAAGCCCTGGAATCCAATCTTGGCTCTGCTGAGTCCTTGTGGAAGCCAATTAATTTCTCTGTGCCTCGGTTGCCTTAACTGCTGCAATTTGTATATGGTTTGCATCTGGTGTATGCGCTGGACTGCTTGGTCCCAGTGTAGCAGCATTAAGAGGTAGTGAGGTCTGTAAGAAGTGAGAAGAGTGGGAGTGGGCTGGGCTGCAACTGCCCTCAGCGGGGATTCATGCTGGTCTTGTGGGAATGATGTCTGCCAGGAGTAGATTTGTTCCCACAAGAGCAGGTTGTAAGAGGGAGCGCAGCACCTCCCTGACCTCTTGCTCTCTGTCTTGCTGAGAGCTCCTGCCGGGCAAGAACATCTCCATGTTTTGCAGCCTAGAACCCCCCCATCAGGGTCCCAGTTGATGCCTCACCTTAGACTTTTGGCTTCCACAAATGTAGGATAAATGTGTTTCTTTTCTTTACAAAGTAAACAGCTTCTGGGGTTTTGTCACAGCAGTGCAGAGAAGATCAAGATGTTAACTCTAAAGTGGACAGAATATTTCTGACCTCAGGGGTTCCTTCTTGACATCTGCCTACTACAGCGCAAGCTCTGATGGCCATCACACAGCAGGGGGACCGCTAGCGCCTGCTGAGCTATTCAGCATGAAAGGTCTCCCTCTGGAATCTCCTCTGCATTAACATATCTTGAAAATGCATGAGCATTACGTATAAAGCACAGAAATGTCACCAACATGACCCTGGGCTTGGTACCAGGAGCCCTCCTGAGCGGATGCTGTTTGGTTGAGGGCCAGCTACAGGACTCGGGCAGGTCACAGCCATTTTCTCAGTCTCGGGTCCTCTCAGAAGGGAATGTGGTATAGACACTAGTCAGCAGAGCTGTTCTCAAAGTCAATTAACTGCAACACTGCATATGAAATACTTAGGAGTATCAAATGCTTAAGGACAGAAAAAACAATGTTTAGAAGAGCCCACACTATATTTCCAAGCTGGGTCCTTAACTCCTAGGCTCAAGTCCCCCCGCTGCCTCAGCCTCCCAAGCAGCTGTGTCTACAGGTTCACGCCACACATAAGATTCAATTCAGGGCCCACAAATGTGGAGATAACCTGGGAATCCAGATGGACCCTACATGTTATCACAGATGTCCTCGTAAGAGGAAGGCAGACAGAAGAGAAGGCAATGTGACCACAGATGCAGGATGCCACCCTGCTGGCCATGATGAGCAAGGGAGAGGAATGAGCCCCAGCCCAGAAGAGGCTGCAAAAGTTGAGACTGGGGTGAAGACTTCGATTTTCTCCCTGGATTTCATTCCACACAGTACTCCTGCTACCTGACAGCAATGCAGTGTTATGCAGTGCACACAGACAGCGGGACTCACAACATTCGAGCAATGGAGGAGGAAGGGAACAGGTGTCCCTGGATTGGGGTTAGGGTCAGGGTTAGGGACACCCAGACTCTGACTCTAAGGGAACACAGTGGGTTGTTTAAAGCCACCAAGTTTATGACACTGTTACAGCAATCACAGGGTGCTGTGATATGCCTGGATAAGGTGCACGTTCTGCATTTTTCAGACAGGCCCTCTGTACCCTCAATTCTACCCTGGGCACTGAAACTCACACAGGCAAAGTCAGGGAACAGCTGCGCAGCCCTTGGGGCCTCCTGGCAGATGCTGAGCACCAGCAGAGCATGAGGAAGTGAAGGCAGAAGCATTAGAGTTCTGACTCCTCGGCAAAATCAGAACAATGGGAAAAATTTTAACAAAAGCAAAACTTACCTGCAGTCTCCAGGTGAGAGCTTTCCGTATGAGACCAAATCACACAGGACGAGCCCTAAAAAATCCAGAGGCACAAGTTGCTGGCTGAACAACACACTAGAAGTGGGTGAAAGTCACTGCCATCAGTGGCTCCCATGGAGATGAGCCGCAGCTCTGCCCAGAAATCTGTGACTTTTTCTAAATCTCCCACCCCAGCAGCATCCAAGCACAGCACTAAGAGCATCTACTCTGGTACAACAGTTCTTCTGGCAGAGCTCCTGCCAGGAGGCAGCCCCATGAGGAGGGATTTCACATCAGACAGGCCTGGGTTAGAATCTTAGCTCTGCTTTCACAAACCCTGGGAGTAGGGGCAAACCCAAAGCCTCAGAATCCCCAAGATCCTGCAGGTTTCCAGAGTGACTGATAAAACACTGCACAGGGAAGCAGGGGAACTGGCTCTTTCGTTCTGTGTCCTTGGCCAAGGGTCTCCAACTCTCTGAGCCTCAGGTCCCCCTATGAAGAGCAATGACCTCAAAGCTTCCTCCCAGCTTGCTCAGCCTCCGTGAGTGATGAAAATATGTTCAAACAGAGCCCAACCAAACCCTCCCACTCCACTTTGTGATCCCCGCAAAGGCCCAACCCTCTCTGCTGTATAATAATAACTACCTTGTAAGGAACTCAGCCCATGTGTCAGGTCCTGTGCCACGCACCCTGAGCGAATGCCACAATCAGTCCTCAGAGGACGATCCTCATTCCTAATGACCTCCCTCGTGCCTGGATAACCAGGTAACCCACTCCAGGCACAATTCGCTTTGTACCCAGGCAGCCTGGCTCAGGACAAGTGAGCACGCCACACACAGAACCGCTGCAGCTGATCCAGGCAGCGTTGCTTCAGATCCACCCAGAATCCCAGATATGGAGCCAGGCTGGGGTCTCAGCTCATTCACACAGGGTTACAGCATGGGCAGCCTAAGAAAGTCTCATTTAAAATAGCAAGTTACAGTACCAGCACCCAGTAGAGTACTATGTAAGTATCACAAAGAATGAAGCAATATGGCCCAGCAATTCTACTTCTGGGACGGTGCCCAATGGGGCTGGAAGCCGGGCTCTAAGATGTTTGTTACAAAGGCATCGTTCCCAGCAGCTGGCAGGGAGGGAACCCACGTGCTGATCTGGATCAACCCAAAGGTAGATCCTAATAACAGAACAGGACTCTGCCTTAAAAAGGGAGGGAACTCTGACATGGATGTTACAATGCGGATGAACAGTGAAGACATTAAATAAACTGAGTGAAGGACACCAGAGGACACAAAGACAAAGCCTGTACGATCCCACTTACCTGGGGAACCTAGAATGATCAAATTCATAGAAACAGAAGGCAGAAGGGTGGTTGCTGAGAGCTAGGAAAAGGGGGAATGAGGACCTGTTGATTAATGGGTGCAAAGTTTCAACTTTACAAGATGAAAAGTGCGACAGAGAACTTTCCCACGCCAATGTAAACATACCTACAAACACTGAACTATACATGAAAGGTAGCTGATGGGAACATATTTTGATATTTATTTACAATATGTAATTTACTACAATCAAAAAAGTAAGTAGAAAAATAAAGCAGATCTATGTTTTCCTTGAAACAACTCTAAAATATATCAAGTGAAATCATCAGGACACAAAATTACAGATAATACGATCCCATTTAATAATGATGGGGTTTATAATACATTTAATACATTATATATTTACATTCAGTTATTATATTTACAAGTATTTTATATGCTTATATATTCATTTTTATGTCCATAGATTTGTAGGTTTAGCAATTTAATACTACATCTTTCATAATATACTTAATACTAATATTTACATATTTAATGCATAAATATAATAATGTATTGCTTATTGTAATATATCACCTACCCTAATATGTCTCCTACTGTGATTGACTTTCAAACTGCAGAGGGGAGTGGCCACAACAGGAACACTCAAGGCCCAAATTCCTTCCTGTACAGCTCAAGGAAGGGCTGTCTCAGAGTGATGGAAGAGAGGCGGCCCGTGGACAGTGGGATGGGCATGGGCAGGGTACAGGTGAAGCAGGTGTTCAAGGTGCTGAGGGCGCCTGGACCCCAGTGTTCATACCAGGGCCCTGCATGAGCAGGGGTGGGCCTTGAGAGTGAGGTGCCCTAAGTTTGCCCTGTGCTAGATGCCTCCCTGGAGCCCCCTCCACACCCCACACTGGCTCCTGACACAGACCTTACCACAATGTTCAGCATGGGCTTCCAGAGTCAGCACCATGTGCAAAGCGGAGCCGCGGAGCAGACTCTGAATGTGGGGGACTTAGGTGAACAGAGAATGACCTGGGGAAGGGGAACATCTCCTGGGTCTTGGCTTTCTCCTCTGCAAAACGGGCCGGAGACTTCCCATCTCCCTTGGAGGAACCAGGGAAAGGACTCTGGGGACATGTTCTGTCACAGGGCTGTGCAAAGCTGAGTACACTGACAGCGCTTACTTAGTAAGAACACAGGCAGGAAGGAAACGGGTCCCCTTTAAGACACCTGAACTTTCTCCATACAAGTGTGGCAGCATCTTGGGGTCTACAGGTAGATTATCTGGAGTGACAGCCCGGGCCGGTGCCGTTCCAGGTTCGGGACCACAGAGGAGGGGCGCCAAGGTGAGGTGATCAAAGCTCCGTCACCCCTCAGCCAGGAGAGTGACGTCGGGGAGCACCCCAGCCAATAGTCCCAACCCTCATCTCCCAGCCGCCACTGTATGTCCTGTGGAGCTAGCCTGGCCCGCGGAGCCCCGACACTGACTCACTGGTCCTGGGAGACTCGCAATGGTCCCACAGTGCAGGCCGGGACAAGGAGGCAGGAGAGGTGAAGCGGCTTGCTCTGGGACGCAGAGCTCCTAGGGTGCAGAGAGGATTCGAACTCGGGCCGCCCAGCCAAACTGAAGCCGAAGCCACTCCCGCACGGGGGCCAACCTTTTTCCTCGGGATTCCCTAGATACTCGCGGAAAGCACCCGAGAAACCTCGGCATCGCATCACCCTTCCCGACCCTCAGCCTCGGGTCCTCCCGGGACTGGGTCGGGCCCTCCTTACCTGCGGTCCAGACGGTGCTCCCAGCGACAGCGCCGCGGCCAAAGCGCCCCCGGCCAGCACCCACGCGGCGCGACCCCGGGCACCTACGAGTACCATCGCTCGGGGTAACGCGACCGCAGGCCGGTGCAGCCGGCAGAGTAGCCGGAGCTTCCGGACCCCGGGCCCGCCCCGCCACCGAGCATGCTCAGTGCGGGCGCCGGAAAGTTTGCTGGCACGAACCCGCGCATCTGGGGCTTGGCGCCAAGAGGGAGGCGCGGGCGCGCACGGGAGGGGCCCTGGGGGCGAAGCCTGGACGCGCGGAGGCCGCGCGGGGCTTGCTGTGCCCCACCCGGGATCCCACAGTAACTAAGCCAGATCAAGTCGCTCTGGGTCCCCATGACCGCTCCACGAACCTCAACTGGTTCGCTAAATCTCAGCTTTGTCTCCCCTCCTTTAGGAAATGTTCCCTGATGCACAGAAACCTGGGATCACAGCCAATCTCACCACCGCTGTCAGCGCTGTAGAAAACAGCAGCCTTTGGAGAGGCGGGCGAGAGTCAGCGGACAGGGCAGCACAGAGGGGCAAGGAGGGCAGAGATGAAAAGGTGACCCTCACTTCCGGTTGGGTTCAGCCTCTTCCAGTCCAGCACCCTGCCCAGCCCTTCTGTGGCCAAGCCTCAGACCCGGCACACGGCCAGGGGAGGCAGGAAGTGAAGCCTGGCCCTGGGCCACCTCCCTGGAGAACCAGAAAGCCATCGAAGCCCTTCAGGAGCGGGACAGGGCCCTGCAGGGGCTTCCTCTCTCGTGCTCGCTCCTTCCTGGGGCCAGAGTGACAGTTGGGCGTTCACCTGGAAGGGTGCGCCTCTTCTGCCTGCCCCACCTCCACTCCTGCAGTCTGCAGCCTCCTGCCAGGAGCTTAGCACCTGGCCGCCTCTTTCCTCTCCAAGGACTGGCCTCCCTAACCTGATGCGGAGTTTGAGCATCTGAGAATTTATTAGTCCAGCCCCTCGCGCTGGGTATGCTGCCTTTGTGGCCCTCAGCCACATGCCAGCAGAGACAAGACTGGAGGGTGACTGCCAAGGGTCTTGGAACACCAATGTGGCGGTGAGCCAAGGAGTTTAACATCCAAACAACTTTAAAATAAGGTAAATGCAAAGAACACTACATTTTAAAAACTAAAGCCTGACACCAAAGAAATACCCAGCATAAAGCAAGAAACTCCGGGTCACTGTCACACAGAAGACCCCAGGAACCATGGCAATGCTTTGAGGGGACACCTAAGAAGCTCAGGAACACCTAAGAAGCTCCTCAGAGCACAGAGGGGCAGCACATCCAGGTGTGAGCACACCCTGCCTGCAGTTGCAAGAGCTTGAACAGTCACTGCTGTTCCCCAGCTGTCCACTGCTTCATCTGTTTTTGTTTTTTTTTTTTTTTTTTTTTTTTTTTTTTTTTTTTTTGCGGTACTGGGGATGGAACTCAGGACCCTGCACTTGCGAGGCAAGCGCTTATTCCACTGAGCTATATCCCCAGCCCCCCACTGCTTCATCTGTGTAGAGGATGAAGAATTACGAAGTAGCTCCCATGTCTTCCACCTAGAAAGGTGCACGAGGAAACAGAAACAGTCATCCAGGTGCCCAGGTTGAGAGCACAGCCACTCAGCACAGAAGTGCTCTCGGGTGCAGCCTTGCCCCCAGGGACCACTGCCCCAGGTTCCGGGAAATAAGAGCATAAGTATGTGCGTGCGTGCGTGCCTGTGTACGTGCAGCCGTGTGCTCACTGTGACACCCAGCTCCCGGGTGGCTAGCACCAGCTAAGCAAATGCTTGCTTAAAGGAACAGGATAAAGCACTGTCTTTCCTGCAGGACCTGGAGAACCTCAGTGCCTCCTCTGGTTCGTGCGTGCCTGGCCTGGCTCTGAGCACTCAGGAGATTCTCCACCAACACCCTGTGATCAGATGACCATGCCGTCTCTCGGCTCTGCCAGGCAAAAGCACTGACCTTCGTGGGAGGAAACAGGAGTCTTCAGGCCACGTTCACAGACCGTTTCGGGCCGTACACCTCAGGAAGGCCCACAACGGGTCCTTAGGAGCAGGGGCCCCGCGGTCGCCCCTGCCTCAGGGCTCTGACCCCTGCCTCAGGGCTCTGACCCTGACCTCCCTCCTCCTGGGAAGCAGGGGCCGGCGGTTCACCAACACCTATCTGGGAGGAAAGTTAACTTGGGCATCGGGCTAACTGCTTCGCATATCCTGAGCTCCCTATAAACTCAGAGGGGCAATGGTTCCCAGGTAAGTGGGGGTTCCCTGCAGGAATGTGGCCCTGCGGTCTGTGAGGCGGCCTTCGCCGCCGGGCATGCTCAGTGCGCTAGAGGGCTGGGGCGGGGGCGGCTCAAACTTTTGGGCGGTCGGTGCAGGCTCCTCCCTCGCTTTCTGGTGGATCCGGGAAAGTGGGGAGGACCCGGGAAAGGACTGCGCACGCCAGAAAATCTTCGGCGCCCTGGGCCTGGGTCGCCGAAGCCCTGCGGCCCCTGTCGTCAAGCTGGCGGGGACAGAGCCAGGCCGGGGCAGTGCTCGATAGGGGGCAGGATGCGGCCGGTCCCCCGCCTGAGTGCCCCCGATGGCCCGCGGCGCGGCCTGCGACAGCGACGTGCAGCTGCTGTTCGGCCGGGAAGCTCTGCGCCCGGTGCCCGCGCTGCTGGTCCCCGCAGTGCTGCTGGGCGCCGCGCTCGGCTTCGGTCTCGGCCTCTGGCTCGGCCGCCGCGCGGGCCGCCTGCGTCTTAGCCACCAGGTGGGTGTGCGAGTGGGGGTCTGAGCCTCCTTAGAGAGCGACCTACGGGTGCCTCTCACGCGACCGCATCGGCCTCAGGCGCCCCTTTTGTTCCGGGGCGTGGGAGGGACACTGGGCAGGGATTGCAGAGGGGGGCAGCTGAGGGACTGAAAGGTTTTGGAGACCTGCGGAAGAGACAGGGTATACTACTGCGCGGTAAGCCCAGAAGCCCGACTGGGTCCCAGTTCGCTCATCTGTAGGCAGGAGAGCATGGACAGGATGCTTGCAGACTGTACTGTAGCCCCTCTTCAGTCCCCTGCTCACGGGTTGGGTTCTTCCATTCGCTTATCCCTGCAACCAACAGGGTGCTGAGGGTATGCCAACAGGGCCCTGGATTCCCTGGGTGAGCAGGAGCGACCCTGTGCTTGCCAGTTTGAGGCCCACGGCCTGGAGAAGGAGGCAGACAAAAGTAAACACCGATTATAACATCACGTGGTGAATTCTGAGGGAGAAATAGTAATGCCAGCATTTCTGAATCCCAACTGAGCCCACCTCTGAGCTAGACTCTCTGCCTGAATCATCTCACTGACCACCAACAGCCTTGAATAGGGTCTACTGATGACCCCGGTCAGCAGATAAGGAAACTGAGACACAGAGAGGTTAAGTAACTTGCCAAAATGGCAGCTATGTGTCTAATTGCAGAGCCACTGTATTCCGTGTGGATGAGGGGCAAGGCTGGCTGCCTGGGGTGTCACAGATGCTTCCGGTGACAGTTGTTCTGTGATGTGACTGTCATGGAAATGCCTGGTCTACAGCAGGCATGCAATGCTTAGCAGTGATAAGGGGTAGACGAATTTTAGAGCCTGGCAGGCAGGACCACTTTGAAGAGCAAATTCTGGCAGGATTGGAGATCAGGTGACAAGGTCTTACCGACCCCTGATTCCCTGCCCTCCTGTAAAGGAGAGTCTCTTTCCCTAGCACTGGGAAAGTGTGCTGCAAAGAGCTGCTAAGTATCGAAACTAGAGTCTTGCCAGGGCAGGGTTTCCCAGCATTTGTTCCTTTATCCCATTCCAAGCCTGTGAGGCAGGAACAATCGTTACTTCACTTGGCAGCCAAGTGACTGTAGTCTGCAAGGTCACTATTTCTCCAGGATCCTGTGATGAACCAGCCTCAGGGCTGGAATGAGCCTCGAGCCAGAGCTTCCACCACCTGCTACCTGCTCCTGGGTGACTTGTACCCAGAGAGGAGGAGAGGCTCACGTGCAACCGCACCGTCTGGGTTGGTGCTGCTTACTTGATGGTGACAGTGACTCGGACCAGGGTGGTAGCTGTGGAGAGGCTCTGGCATAGTGATAGGGTGATGGGCTTTCTTATGGTTTGGATGTTGCCTTTAAAACCACCTCCTTTCTACAGGAGCCCGTTTCCTCCCGTCTCCATTTTCTAGTCTGTGTTTCTAGGATGCGCAGCTGACAGTATGGCCGTCCTGATGAAAAGCTCCAGGTATGCCTCGCCACCTACAGGGAGGATGGCGTGGAGCAACAGGCAGCCTACCTAACCTTCCCCATACACCCAGCCTCGCACACAGGCTCCGGGGGCCACCCCACAAGAGCCACGGTTCCCTGGGTGCCTCCTCTGCACTTCTGCACATCTTCTGTTCCACCTATGTGCATCTTAGTCTCAGGACTCGGAGAGAAGACCCCTCACCTGGGGCAGCTTTGCTGACCATGCCTTCTTGAACAGAACGCTTCCTCCTGCTTCCTGGACATT
Source organism: Dinomys branickii (assembly GCA_004027595.1). NCBI lineage: Eukaryota > Metazoa > Chordata > Mammalia > Rodentia > Dinomyidae > Dinomys > Dinomys branickii. The sequence goes on along the minus strand of PVLD010005167.1, from coordinate 71,762 downwards.
CCTGTTCTTTTCTTGTCCAAGTCCCACAGCTCATACTTTTATCTTGTACCACTTTTTTTCTTCTTTCTTTTGTTTTATCATTAGAACTTCTTAGTTTGCATCAAAGTTACCCATGGGTATAAAGTGTTAGTTGGCAAGCAACAACACCCCACTTGTTCCTGCTTGTCTCGAGCCAATGTGCACCCCTCCTTCAGCGGGCTCTTCTGTCCAACTGCTCCGCTTTCCTAGCTAACTCAGTTGCATTGCTGCTGTTCTCATTTTTTTAGCTTTAAGAAATAGCCGCAGACTTCCCATGCAGGATGATAGGAGGACTTAGCCTCTTCCTTTGTGCGTAAGTACATCCACCCCTCCCAAAACCACTGTGTGCTTAGAGGGTAATTTGGGTTAAATCAGTGCAGTGTTTCCATTATCATGATTCTGTAAACATTGCTCACTGGAAGTCAGGAATCAGATATCATTATGATTCCCTTCCTTTTCTGTACAACATTTCTTTCCCCTGAAATTATTTGTTTAGATCCTAGGAGCTTATCCTTCATTTAACACTGAACTCTCCTTCACTTGTACACATTTATTTTCAAAACACTTGAACTCATAAGTTTATTTGATCAGTTTTATGTTCTTAACAGATACATTTCTTTTTTTAACAAACATATTTTTCCCAGAAACATCTGACATACCCCAACTGGAATGAGCTGTTCTCAAAATAGGCAACCGATCAGCAACAGCAACGTGAGAACACAAAGCCCTGGTCCCCACCCAGACACACAGCAAAGCTGTGATTAACAAGTCCTGCCGTGAATCTCTTCTGAGATTTTGAGGAACAAAGTTCTCCAGGCCATCACTGGCACCACTAAGACTTCTCTGGGCTACCGAGCTGAGGCTTCCTCCTCTCTTCTCCCGGTTGGTTCCTGGGTCAGCAATCCCTAGCATTTGTCTTCTTCTGCTAATACCCTTGTGTGATTGAAGCACACCCTGCAGTAGCTTTCAAAAGATACAACTCTTTAGAAAACATCTTTATTCTTTCACCTTTATACTTTTTACATTAGGTAAGGAATTCCATTTTCCACCTAAAGTTTGAAGATATTTTCTACTAACTTCCATTGTTAGTGTTGAGAAATTTCATTCTGTTCTGGTTCTTGATACTTTTTTCTTTTGTTCATCTACAAAATATTAAAGAATCTATCCCTTGCCCCAATATGTGAAACTGCGTCAGGATGAGTTTTGGTAAGAGTTTCTTGTCATTCCATGAGTTGGGCATTTGACAGGATCTTGCATTCTAGAAACTTGGTTCTTTGTTTGTTTTGTTTTTGTTATTTTTGGGCTTCTTTAAAGATTCTTTTCCTCTTACATGTTCTCTCTTTCAAAAACCCCTATTGTGATTAGGTGAAATTAGGCCTGTAATTATATTATCCTTTCCAATATCTCATCTCTATATCTTTTTTCAACATACTGCTTTCTGGCAGGGTTTTCTTCATCCCTGTTATCAATCTTTTCATAATTTTATTTTCTATTTTTATTGGTACCTGTTCGCAGTACATGATGATTACATGCATCATGGGGAGTTGGTGCCTGAGCATAGCACATCCTAATTCTTCTTACCTCCTTTATTCCCCCCCCCTGCCTCTTAGTCCCCTCCCCATGCAAAAGTTCTATCGTCCTGTTTCTTCTTACCTATCTTTTATTTTGTTCTTTACTTTTTGGATTTCTTATATAAGAGAAATGGTGCAATATTTAAGCTTTGTGTCTGATTTATTTTGTTTAACATTATGTTCTCAAGGTGTATCCATTTTCCTACAAATGGCTCAAATTTAATCTTCTTTATAGCAAAGTAGCATTATATTGTATGTAAATATCACAATTTCTTTATCCATTACACAATTTTAATATTTGAGCTCTTCATTTGTTCTCAAAATCCTGTTTATACTATGCTGTTCTTGTTTGGTAGGATATATTCTCTAATCTCTCTGAGGATATTATTGTTGTGCGTTTTTTCTTTTCCCTATGCAGTGTCTGATTCGTGCTTGTTTTGTCCTTTTGTGTAGTTTGGATTTTGCTGTTCAGATAAGAGCAGCTAGAGACTCTTGGCCACCTGGTCATTTTTAAGTGTGTCTCTAGAATCCAGGTGGGATCAGAGGAGTTTTCTTCTGGGGTCTATACTATAGGATGATCTAATCAGGTCCTTCCTTCCAAACTCTTGTACTGGTCAGCTACAGTTGCTAAACAAACAAACCCAAAATCTCTGGCCATGTCTACTAAGTCTACCTCAAGACCCACCCTAGAGTGCTCCAGACACATAGATTTCCCCAGATGAGCTGGGCCTGTGCCTGCCCCAGGCCCTTGCATCTGCTCTTCCTTCTTCTTTGAATGCTCTTTTCTGGGTATCTCAAAGGCTCATTCCCTTATTTTTTTTAATTTTTTTAAATGTTATCTTATCTGAGAGGCTTCCCTCCAGTCATTCTCCATTCTTCCACCCTCCACATCTTTCTTTATAGCATTTTATAGCACTTATGATTCCCACCATGCTGCATATTTATCTGCCCATGTCTTTCTTCTCTTTCTGGAATGTCAGTTCCTGGAAGGCAGGGGCTTTGTATAGTCATGGCCATTTACAGGACATGGAACAAGGCTTGGTGCTTACTAGATGCTCAGAGATAGTTGCTGACAAATTCAATAACCCAATAATTCTGCTCTGTGCAAAAATTATATCTTTGAGCAACTGGTGGCCAAAGAGGGAGATGCAAGTGACTCTACCATAGCAAAATTCTAACTACAGTCCGTTCTTAGTATTTATAATAGCTATGTTTATCAGAGTAACTGAGGTCACTAAATTGGTGAATGTACAACCTTTGTCCCTAGGGGAAAAACCTGGTTAGGTCCTTTGAGACTCTGGTCACAACATTCTTATTAATCCACCTTTTGGGATGTAGTATTATGAGTGTTTCTATTTAATGAACTTCATTTAATACATGTCGCTAATGGCCACCACTGCGCTCACAGCCAATGGCGCTAAACTTGGCCAGAATGAGCTCATCATCTCCATTGAGCTCATCATTTCCATTGAGCTCCTCATCTCTGTTGAGCTCATCACAACCCTCTGGCTCCCAAGAGCACTACAGAGCACTTTAGCACCACAGCTGGGGACAGCTTCAAACAGCAAAAGCACCTACAAAACACACAAAATTCCAAAAACCTGGTGCATTAGTTAGGCTGCAGGAAGAACATTTGCTTACAGAGTGAGACGAGTGTGAAAGGAGAGGACCAGGCTTTGTCTTTCCTCAGCTGAGCATGGGAGTTAGCTACTCTTGAGTTTCCACGCCCAGCTTGTGTCCGTATCTGACTGTGACAGCCCCTCAGGCACCCAGACCTTTGGTTAATAATACATTTTAGCCAGTAAAAGAGTTTGCAAATGCAGAATCTACATATTATGGTTTACAATAGAAACACCTCTGTAGTTTAAGGTAACTTCAGATCTTTTCTTAAAACTCATTCAGTGGCATTGTTGAAAACAACAGGAAAATTAATATTTATGCTCCATTTTCAATGCAAAGCAGACACCTTCAGGGAGCTCATGGTCCATTGGGGGCCACAGCTAAACCAGAAGAGAAATGAAAGCTGCTTTGCTCCAAGTCTGGCCTCTGAGTCCTAGGGGTTCCTTTAGATGCGGCATCTCAGGAGGCTCTGGCCTCCTTTTCCTGGGGTACATTGAGATGAGCATTCTGGGGAACTCTGGGGCTTTCTTGGCAAGGTGACCTGTCAGACTGCAGAGCACACAGAGATGAGCAGAAATAACCTCTGAGTGGGCGGTTCAGTTGGCTAAAGCCCCAGGCAAGACAACTTGGGCTGCTTAACTTTAGTATTGCCTTTCTGTCCACCCCCCGGGTTTAGAAAGATGACACTCAATGTCTGCTCAAGAATTTGGAGCCTAATGCACAGAGCCCCTCTGAAGCTGGCTCCCTATCATCAAGGAGAAGGAAGAGAGAAACGCAGATGCCCCAGGATGAGGAAACTGTGGAGGTGAGCTTCCTGTCTTATCTGTTTGCCCTGGTGCATGCTGGGTGTTGAGTAGCCTGCCTGATGTCATGCCACCATCTCTGACAGGTATATTTTCCCATTAGGTTTCCTCTTTGAGGCATCATTTACATACAATAAAATGCACAGATTTTAAATTCAAAGTTTGATGAGTTTTAATAAATGTTTGCACCCTGGGAACCAATGCCCCCATAGAGATTTCATCAACCCAAGAAGCTCCCTAGTGTCCCCAACTGGTCAATCCCTTGTGTGCACACTTGCAGAGGCAACCCTGTCTGTGATTCCCAAAGTCATGGGTGGGTTATACTGATCTAGACCTTGATGTAAATGGAACCTGTGCTCTTTGTGTGCCCATTCCCACCCCAGCACCTCTGAGATTTCCCTGTCTTGTTGCACACTTTTGTAGCTGATCTTTCTGTGTTGCTCAGCGGTGGTTGGTTATGTGGTTTCTCACCCACAACTTGGTGGGTGTATGGTTGTTGGACGCAGTTGTTCACCACATTTAGCTCTTATGCATAAGGGTGTCACACACATCTGCATGTAAGTCCTTTTTCGCTTTGTTTTCTTTCCTGTAAGCAAATATCTTTGGAAGGAGTGCTGGGACCCTGGAAGGATGTTAAAGTACAGGTAGAGTCCTCCCTTTCCTTTCAGGATTGACACACAGCTTAATCTGCACCCGTAGAGTGTTACCCTTGGAGAGCTCCATGGGTGGTGAGGGTGTGACGTTTCTGCTCTTTCCCTGGTGCCCTGGAAAACATTGCAGATTTGTCTCCTGGGGAAGGAAAAGGCGGAAGTGGCATTTTTAGTGCCTGCTGATACCACATGGTTGTTCTTGTCTCCTGGGTGAGGGATGTAGACCCCTATGGATTATCTCATGGAGTTCTTATTTATGATCCCATCTTCCAAATGAGGAAGCTAAGACTCAGAAAGTTAGGTGCTTGCCTGAGTCCCACAGCTGGGGAGTGGCCAGCTGAGACCTGTTCCTGACTCTGTCCAGCCTCTGCCCTGCAGGTGCTGCTGTCCCCATGCCATCTGCATCTGCCGCTTTGCATCAGGGTCCTCTCATTCCACAGTCCCACTGACCTTTGAGGAGAGAGGCCAGTGCTGCATAAGGAACTTCACTGGAGATCGGAGATCAGGGGCTCAGCTGCCAGTTACCTCAGTCACCCCACCACTTGCCAGGGCTGTGCTCAAGGTGCTGACAGGGCCCTGTGGAAGTGGGGGCAGCCCCAGGCCGAACTGGAGGTCACAGAGATGGAGAACAAGCTCTCTGTGCTCTTGGAACAGGGCTGCCCCTGCTCCCAGGTGCTGCTTGTCCCTGGCTGCTTGTCCTCCTCTGTGGCATCCCCTGGGCTGGGTTCTCTAATATGTGCCTCCCACCCGCATTTGCAGGGGTTGCACATCTTTCTACTCCTTTAATGGTTAACTCATGTTTTTCCTGCCTAGTGATTAATGTTTTACTTGCTAACTATTCAGCTATGCCAAGCAGGCACTCATTACCAAGCTAATAATTGCCCACAGCTAAGTTAGCTGGCTGGCTGGGCAGAGAGTCTCCTTCTGCAGACTCCAGTGTGACAGGGGTGTTCTGAACAAACTCGCTTGTATGCCACTACAGAGCCAAGCAGGGCAGTCTGTTTGCATGCCCTCTGTTTAATGAGTACCTCCTATGAGCCAGAAATGCACAGGGAACTCCATGGGCCCTGAGGCTGCTGCCCCACAGCCTGGCTTTCCATCCCAAGCCTCTGCTATGGAGGGAGCGAGAGGGGCCTGAGATATGCGAGGTGCATTTATGCATGCACTGCAGACAACACCTTTATGTCGGTGAGCAAAATAGCTTTTCTCTACGCTTTAACCAATTTTCTGAATAATTGCATTGCTTCAGCTGAATTGCAAATTTGTGCTACAACCAGTTTTCTGAGTAATTCTATTTCCTCAGCAGGGGAGGCTCCAAATTTGGAGGATGCTGCCCTTTATAAGGACAGCTTTGAAAAACTAAAGTTCTTTATTCCGTTTGGGTAGCAGACAACTGTTCAGTCCTTGCTCCCTCGTGCCAAGGGTTACTGGCCACTTCCTCCCCCACCAGGGCCGTGACACTCCTCAGGCCCTGCTCTTCAGGACAGGGCAGGCTACAGGTTGGGGTTGAGGAGGTGTGAAGAATTCACAAGTCCGCAGGGTGGAGCCACCATCAAGGCTGTGTCAGTGCCCAGCTTGGGCTCCCGTCCCCCGGTGCTGCTTCATGGGGCTCAGCTGGGCCAGCTCTTAGCTTTTCCTTCCTTTATGTTTTTCACACCAAGTGCAACTTCTGTTTTGCGGCTCTCCTTTGGAAGATGCACCCCAGGAAGGCAGAGGCCAAACTTTCCTCCTGTCTTGCACCCCTTTCCTCCTCTTGTTTCTTTTCACCTCTGTAGGAAGTTTTTAAATGCACAGAGCACTGTGGGAGGCTGAGGCAAGATCATTGCCAGGCATCCGCCGGAAGGACTCCCCCAGCTGGGAGCACACTCATCCCGGGGTAATGGCCGCTTTCTAAAGCAGCTCTGGATCCCTCTTTCCTGCCTGTCTTTAGCTGCGCGTTCCTAGCTGCCTTGGTGTCCTGAGTTGATACAAAACATTTCTTTTTCACTGTCACTGTGACACTGGAGAACAGCCGAGGTGACATGGCGTCAGAGCCAGTGAATAAGCTGGGTGAGGACTCAGCGTCATGCTCTTGTACGTCTGCCTTTCCTTTGGAAGGCACTGGACAGCAGCGGTCACTGTAATTTTTTAATCCTACCTCATAAAGACCCTCAGGAAAGAGAACTCCAGAACTGCTTCAGAAAGTGGTTCTCATGGGATGAGTGTGCTGCAAGTGAGGGGGAGGACTGTGACCAGGATTCGTGATAAAATATCTTTTATTGTGATACCATAAACATTTTATTTAAACGTTTGCTGATCACCTTTTGTGTACAGTCCACATTGTGGCTCCTGGCTTCTCTACCAGCCCCCCAGTGTGAGTCACAGATGAATGAAGCCTTGTGTTGCCGACACTGGTGTCTGCACCAGGGTAGCCATGGCAGCTGGAGGGTGGTCACGTTCTCCGCAGCGCTCCCTTTGGGGCCAGGCTAGAAACCACCTGGGCTTTTCCCACTAGGTCTGCAAATGTCTGAGGAGACTGCCTGGAGGGTGGGTCTGTGCTGCCAGCCTCCTGCTGCCACTCCTCAGTTTGCTGGTTCCCAAGCAGGGATTTGGGGATGTGTGGGAGGCCGTGGGAGAGGGGAGCGGAGGCACTGGGGAGGAGGCCAAGATGGGAGTAAGTCTGTCCTGTTGTAGTCAGTGGAGGCTTCTTGGCAGGGGGAAAGGATCTTGTGACCAGAGCTACGCCAACTGCCTGGGGCTCAGTGGCGCTGTTCGAACCCTCAGCTTGGCACTTGGTCCCTGCAGTCCTTGGAGACAGATTCTCGAGACCTCTTTACTGCCTGAGAAGACGGAGGCTGCATGAAGTTCGAAGACCTGCCCAGCCACGTCTTTAATAATCCAGAATCTTGTGTGAATGTTGCCCCATGTGTTTATACCCTAAAAATGTTAAAATTTTTAATTAAAAATTTTTAATTGCCAATCCTTGTACATATTTACAGGGTACCGTATGATAATTTGTTATCTATAATGATCAGATAAGAGCAATTAACATTTCCATCTCCACAGCATTTATCATTTTGATGTGCTGGGAAACTTTAGGATGCTTCCCCAGTTGTTTTGAAATACATCATAAATTGTTGGCTGTAGTTAATTACTGTGCTTCCGAACACTAGGACTAACTCCTCCTACTTTAAATTATTTCATGGGTTTGCTTTTTCCATTTAAAGATGACTTACAGTTCTATAAAAGACCCTTGTTAATTAGTATCAAGTTGTTAAAATCCTTATTACCTCCAAAGCTGAAGAATCAGAATTAAATGATACCATCTATTTGTCCAAGAATTTGTCAATATACCCACTCACACATCCGTCACGCAAGCCTCCATCCGTGCACCTGTTCACCCATCTGCCCATCTTGCCCTCCCTCTCTCCATCTGTATTTTGTTCCTCTTTCTGTTCACCAGCACATCTATTTGTGCACCCTTCTATCCGTCCATCCGTCTACCCATCCATCTCTCTACCATGTGTCCATCCATCCATCCATCTGTCCACCCACCCATCCATCCATGTGCCTATCACCCAGTCGTCCATCTCCACCTGTTCATCCACCCATCCCCCTATGAGGTATATACTTACATGGATCTAAATGAGTTTACCATGGTCTCTTCTCAAAGCTACTGTCTGAATTAGCATATGGCATTTTGGAAATTCTTGGCAGTTTGTCCTTCATTTTACTGAAAGCCTCCCATGCTGTTTATTCTCTCTCCTTCCCAGGAATGTGAACCATCTTTCAACAGCAACATCACAGCATTTGCTCTGAAGGCCAAGGTCATTTACCCCATCAATCAAAAGTTCCGGGTGAGACTTCTGAGTTCCTTGTTAGACATGCAGCTAACTCAGAAATCTCCTAGAGTTTGGAGCAGGGTTGAAGGGATTAAATGTGTGATTTTCAGTCCTAGATAAAGGTTTTATGGCAAGTCATTTTTCCACAGAACCCTTAACTGGCTATAGCTCACTGAACCGTTGCCCGAAACACACACTGGGACCCGTGCACTTCACTTAACTGTGGGCTGGGAGGGTGAAATGTATTTGTACATCAGCAGCAGCCACTGCTGAGCCCAGTGGGAGCCTGCAGGGGCCCCGGGGCTTCCTGTAGCTGGGTGTGCCCAGGGTCCCACAGATCCAACGTGTGATAAAACAGGCCACATAGTCTGGAACCCAGACCCAGATTAGTATAGGGAGGGAGGGAGGGACAGTTTGGCCCAGCAAACGAGGAACAAGCCTGTTCCAGATCTAGACGTAAGAATAGCCGAAGGGTCTGGAGCCAGAGCCAGCGTGGCCAGCTCAGTTTGGGCAGCAGGGGATGAGGCTGTGATGCTGGGAGCCGTGGAAGGGCAGAGAAGCCATGGCAAGGCCTGGGTCTGAGGGTGACTCTGCGTCCCTGTAGGAAGAGCAGAATAGGTGACCAGTTCTGTGGCCCTGGGGACAGAGAAAAGGGCCAGCAAACAGGAGGCTGCTTTGGGAGAGGTCAGGTTGGCCGCTGGATGCGGGTGCAGATGGGCATTGGGGAAGGAGCCAGGTGATGTTCTGAGGTAGAAGCTTGGTGTAGAGGGGCTGACCACATGGAGACAAATGAGCTGTGATTCGAGTCCCTGCAACCTGGCTGTGGCTGTGACCCTGGGAAACGAGCAGTCTGCCGCAGCCAGGCCCTGCCACCACCGGGACTGTGGAGCGCACCTGCCATGCGTCCCCAGACTAACAGGCCACTTTGCCACCAGCCTCTGGCCGATGGCTCCTCCAACCCATCCCTGCATGAGCCCCCGAGGCCAGCGGCCCTGCCACACCAGCCAGGGGGACCATCGCCTTCCAGCAGCCTGGGCAGCCTGAGCCCAGCCGAGAAGGGTGACTGCAGCTCCTCCTGCAGCTCCCGCTCCGCCACCAGCGAGGACAGGCTGCTGTGCCACGCTTTCTTGGGAGCAGGCAGCTTCCCTGAGGTGCTGGCCTGTGAAAGGTAAGCAGGCTGGATAGGGAGGGGCACAGAGCTGAGAGTTCAAGGCAGATGCAGAGGCCCAGAGAGGTTAAGTGACTCCACCAGGGGCACACAGCAGTTAGTGTCAGAGCCGGGATCTCAGATGCCCTTCTCACTCATGGATGCAGTGTTGATCGATGCTGGGGTGACAAAGTCAGGCTTGCGTCCTGGGAGAGACAAAGGGACCTCGCTTATCACAGATGTGGCCTGGACACTGCAGCAGCAGAAGCAGCAGGCAGTGACGGGCACCTTCGGAGGACAGGGCACATGCTCAGTGCTTGGCAGGAGCGTTGACCACTTGAGCACAAGGCCCAAGTCTGTCCTGTTGCCCAGGAAGGCAGCCTAGTCCAGTTTCTGTGGCCCACAAATAGGAAGCAATGAGTGATTGCCCCAACAGCCCTATAAGGGAGATTCTGATAGTTCTCCCTACTTCCCAAAGACACAAGCAAGATGCAGAGAGGCTGAGTGACTTCCCCAAGGACACATAGCAGAGAGGGATACAGCTCTGTGGACCCTGCCAGCTCATCTCCAAAACTTGAGCTCCAAATCAAGCTTCAGCTCAGAGCAGGATCGGTCCTTAGGTTGCTCTGCTCTGAAGTTCCAGGACCCTGGAGTGAGTGAGCCAGGTCTGGCTCCACTTCGGGCTGCAGAAGGGGTGAATCCAGGGCTCTGAACTCCATGTCGACCCCGAAAGTGGCCCAAGGGAAGGCGCTGTAGAGTGGGGGGTTCCAGGGTGGATGAACAGGCCAGTGCCGGGGTGTAGTGGCTGCTCTTCAGCATTTGTCACCCTTGGGTGGCTGAGTTGTCATTTAAAATGTGTCTCCCTATGAGGGACAAAAGGTCTAGAAAGGTCACTGTGTGGCTGTAATGGTTGATTCACTGCGTCAGCTTGAGAAGTTCAGAAGTTTAAGTGACTCAGCAGGGAGCCAGGGTCCTCTTTTTGTAAACACCCTCATCCTATGCAAGAGGAGGGCGTGGAGATGGTGTAAGTGCTACACCTGCCCTGGGGTGGGGACCCTGGTCACCATGAGAGGGAGGAAAAGAGGCTTGATCTCCCCTTTTTGCTTTTGCTGCTTTTTCTTTCTTCTGCCACCTTGAAGTGTTGTCCCTGTGCCATGTGCCACCCTGCCCTGGAGCCAGCTGACGATGGACTGAAACCTCCACAAACTGAGCTAAATAAACCTTTTATTCCTTAACTTGGGGTGTCAGATATTTTGTTCCAGTAACAAGAGAAAAGTAGCTAAGACAGTGGCCATCACATAACATCTTAGGTGGTCCGTTCCCTGAGTGTGTTTATTCATCTGTGAAATGGCACTGAGGGGATAGGCCATGTGGTGACAGAGGTGACAGTGGCCCAGGGAGGAGGTAGGTCTGTGTTAGTGATATAGTGGTGAGCATAGCTGCCTTCCAGGGAGGACATGGGAGGCTGACACCATTCGCTTTGATCATTACAGTGTGTCCAGCAGCTCACTGGCCTCCTTTCTGTGACCCTCAGAGGGCTTGAGGAGCAGCAGCACTGCAGAGTGAAGGCCAGGACACACCCTATAGCACATTGACCTTCCCTCCTCCCACAAACATGCTGATTTTCCATCTTGGCCACTTTTCTAGCACTGGGACACAAAGCCCAACACCCATAATTTAAAGGAAGAGAGGCTTATTCCAGTCCGTTTCCAGTGGGTTCCATCCATGGCTGTCTTAAAGATAGAAAAGCATGGTGGTAGGGTCTAGTGGAGGAAAGCCCCTCATGCAATGGTGGCCAGGATATAGAAAGATAAAGGAGAGCTGGATGCACCTTTCCATCATCATCTCAATCAGTAGTGTCATCTTTACCCTCCCCGCCCCCACCATCAATAGCACCATCCCCTCCCTTGCCCACCACCATCACCGTGAACATAATCACCACCACTGCTGTGTAGCTATCCCTCTTCTCATTATCATCGTCACTGTATTAGTCACTTCCCTGTGCTGGGACGAAATATCAAACATCCACAAGTTAAAGGAGACATTTACTTGACTCATGGTTTCAGAGGGTTTAGTCCATGGTGTACTGGCTCCAAGGCAGAAACATCATGGTAGCCAGGAAACAGAAGGGAGGAGCGAGGACAAGACTGCACCTTCTTTGGGTCTTGTTCCCAGTGACCCACTTTCTCCAACCGGAGCCCAACACCTCCTAACAGCACGTTCAGCCATGAACTCCTCAATGGATGAATCCCTGTTGAGTGTAGCACCTCATGATCCAGTCACCTTCCAAAAGCCTGGCCTCTGAACACATGAGACTTTGGGGAGACATTCTAGCTCTAAATCATAATACCAACTCTTCTGCTTCTTTGGCTCCTTCAGTGCAGACATCGACCTGTGTATCTATAACCTTCACCTCAAAGACCTGCAGCGCTTGGATACGGCACTGAGGCAGGAGCAGCACATGGTAGGTAGGAAATGTGGCTTTCTCTCCCTCTCCTGGGGTCAGAAAGTGGGAAGTGAAGCTCTCTGTGTCCTTGAGACCAAGAGGACCTAGGGAAACAGGCTTCAGTGAACAGAAGAACAGAAGCAGTGTGGGGAAGAGTCTGTGGCATCAGGCCTTGGAGCATGGCACTGAAGAGCAGGTGGGGCCTGCAGATGGGGCCTGGCCTTACTTTCACCAGAGCTGGGGCTGAGCAGTATGGTGCGTGCCGCTGGCTGGAAGGGGAGCTGTTCCAAAGAGAACAGAGCCTTCGAAAGTGCTAACAGTGCTAACAATATTGATGAGCACTCGCGTACTGAGTGGCTACTGTGTGCTAAACCCTGGGGGTATTAAACAGACCATTAACCTCACCACAAGCCAGAGAGGCAGATGCCGTCATTACTACTGGAAGAAACTGAGGCACAGAGAAGAGGATTTGCATGAAGTCAGAAAGCTGCAGATGGGGTGCTGAGAGAGAGGCTCAGTGTGAATAAATGAGGACACAGAGCATGGACATCAGAAGAACAGGATTATGGTGCTAATGCACCTACTATCTGAGCAAATCTGCCAGGGTCTGAGCAACCAGAAGCCAGGGAGAGGTCCTGACCACCTTAGTACCAGGACTGCAGGAGTTAAAAAAAGCAAGGCGTCCTCCCAGATGTGCTCTCTGCGTTATTGGAGGAAGGAGACCTCCGGGACAAGGGAGGGGACAGATCCTGTGGGGAAAGGGATGCAGAAGCACAGACTCAAGCTCAGCACCCTGGGCTGTAAAACAGTGAGAAAAGAACAACTGGGGGCGTGCCTAAGAGAAAGCCAGACTCCATGTGAGCAGGCCTGGCCCTAGACAGGTGCCAGTGCTTGGACCCACAAATAATGCTGGAATTCCAAGAACAGAGCTGCTCGTTGTACCCTCAGTGTCACGCCCTGCAGAGGTCCCCAGGCACGCCTCACATGCTGCTTTCCCTGGCCACTGTGGTCTCCGTGGGGCAGGAACCCTGGAGGATCTCTCAAAGGCTCCATGATCTCCAGAAGGACTGGGCACTTCTGTCCTCAGAGCCCCTGCGGCTGGCCAAAGGAAAGGTCCCAGGGACCTCGGGGGGCAGCCGGCTGTCACAGAGCCACCCACTGTTGCTCCCCACTCTGGCCAGGAGTGTGGCATTCCTCCCTTCCTGCTGGATGCATGATAGAGAAGGCTGGACAGTGGCAAAGGGCCCTGCAGCACAGGGACGGAGCTGAAATACTTCTGAGGCTCTCCAGCATCCACACCTCTGGTGGGGCCCTTCGTGGTCCCCACATGCTGAGACGGGAAGCCAGGAGTGTGTTTCGTGCTCACTCTGGTTCCGTCCACAAGGAGCACCTGTTTGTTTTTGCTGTTTTCTTGACTCCTATGGAAATGGGGACAGGGGGCCTTGCACACAGTAGGCACCTAATATATACTTGATGAATAAATGAATGAGGGAAGTGAAGGGTTCTTTAGCACTGTCATCAAAATGCGACCCCTGTGGGCCATTGTCCAGATGTGTAATCGGAAGTCCTTCCCTTCTGCAAAAGGTGAGTATAATATGTGGCAAATGTTTAAAGTTTAAAAAAATTATGCCGTAAACAGCACATTGCCATGAATCCCGATGAATCCTGCCTCTTGCATCAAACACACTTATCTCATTGTGGCTGTCATTTCCTGAAGCTGTTCTGGAAGTGCTCTTTCCTGAGTGTCTTTATGAGGCGTGATCAAAGCTACAGTGAAAGCTGCTGGCCAGTGTTGAGAGACTGGCTTATAAAACATGATGGTGCGTCTTCGTCCACCTCACAGAGCAGGTCAGGCACCATGTGACTTCCGGCTCTTCCCCAAAGCCAGACTGACAGTTCTGACTTGACTCAGGACCTCAAGACAGTCACGACAGCTCACCAAACAGCGCTGCAGAACTGCTGCAGACCGTGGCAAGTGTGGTGGGATAAGTGTGTTTGAAGTGGGGGGAGGATTCTGAGGGGGACTCAAGGCAGTGTGTCTTTCACTGGAATAATTTCTTTGAACTTTAAACATTCAACGTATTTATCTCTTTTTTGTCTTTTTGAGATGGGGTCTCACTGTGCAGTTCAGGCTGACCTTGGGCTCACTTTATAGCTCAGGCTGGTCTTAAACTCGCAACGATTCTCCTGCCTCAGCCTCCCTGTATATGAGGGGGGAGAGAGACAGAGAGAAAGGAAGAGGAGGAGGGAGGGAGAGTTATTGTTGTTTAAACCTTTCTCTTCCTAACTTTCCCTTTTTACCAACAGATGTTTATTCAGATTTTTAAAATGTGCCTCCTGGACCTTCTTCCTAAGAAGAAGTCAGATGATGAATTGCACCAAAAGATCCTTTCAAAGCAAGAACATGTAAGTCATTAACCTGTATTGCAGGGTAACCTAAAAAAAGAGTTCACTACATGTAAAATACATATGATGCTATGACAGGAAAGTACTTTTGCTTTCAGGTGCAAAAATAGTTTATTACAGTATGGATTTTTAACGTGACATAACAGTTATAAAAGCATATCTACAAGCATAAAAAAGAGCCTGTAATATTTTAAATGTGCAGAAATATTCAAAGCAGACAAAAGAGACAAATGCTTGTCATAGCCACTGTTGAAAGACACTCTGTAAATGTCATTTCTGCACAAGTTTGGGGCATTTTTAAGGATAAAATATGTCTGTTGATCACAACTGCTGCTACCTCTTTGCATTCTACTCTCCTGGGTCTTTTGTAGAAACTCACACTGTCTCGTGCGCAGCCCAAACAGGGCTTGGAGTCAGCTGTGGTGCAGCTGGAATCCCGGCCCTGTCTCTTTTATTGGTGTACGTTTGCAATACCTGATCACTGCTCACCCTGGGGACTGGGACATCTACAGACCACATCTTAACCACGTTTATCCCCACCGGTACTCCTGGCTGCCCCCGTCCCCCAATCTCCAGATCCACTGCCCATCATCACAGAATCTACTTCCTGTTTCCTACCATCTCTATTTTATTCTGCTCTTTAAATTATTCAATCTTTGGGTTTCTCATATGAGAGAAACCGTGCAATGTGTAACCTTCTGTGTCTGATTTATCTCACTTAGCACTGTGGCCTTGAGAGCCATCCATTTCTCTACAGATGACTCAAATGTATCATTCTTGATGACTGGATAGTACTCTGCTGTGTGTATATACACCACGTTTTCTGCATCTATACACGCTGCTTCCAGAAGTTAGCTGTTACAAATTGTGCTGCTACAAGCATGGCCATCCACGCCTTTCACAGGATCTTAATGATGGACAGTGATGTGTGATAGCTGCCACCGACCTTGTCACCACTGCCACCACCATGATCACTGTCATTACCTTCTTCACCTTTGTGGTGTTGCCACCACTACCACCACGACCACCATCATCAGCACCACTGTGTAGCTGTCAGTCTTCTCATCGCCGTCATCACTGGGTCAGTCACTTTCCCGTTGCTGGGACAAAATACCAACACCCACAATTTTGGGAGAGGTTGTTTGGGTTCAGAGGGGTTAGTCCACACTCAACCAGTTCCAAAACAGAAACAGCATAGCAGAAGGGTCTGGCAGAAGAACGTTCCTCAACTGAAGGCAGCCAGGAAACAGGAAGAACAGGAAGCCAGAGAGAAGGAGGAAGTTGAGGAGAAGAATGCACCCTTCCAGGACTCACCTCCAACCAGGCCCCAAGGCCTAGCAGCGCAGTCAGCTGTGGGCTCACCAGTGGACTAACCCACCGATGAACATAGCGCCCCCATGACCAGGCGCCTCCCATAAGCCTCACCTCTGGTCAGAGGAGACTTTCAGGGGCATTTTAGTTTTAAAGCATAACAATGACCATAATCACCATGACAACCTTCATCACCCTCATCAGTCTCCTCAGCCCCGCCCCTGCCATCACTGTCACTTGTCCTTGTTGTGGTCATTGCTACCTCGTCACCGCCACCTGCATCTTGCCTGTTCCTGCTGTCCCTGCCTCCCCATCACCGCCATCGGCACCACCATCCCCGCCACCCTGGTTCCCACCGCAGTGACAGTGGAGATTGGTAGAGAGGTTTCTTCACCGAAACCACAGGATTCCATGCGGAGGATCACTCGCTGCACCTCAGGGAAGATGGAGCACATCGTCCTCTCCCTCTTCAGTGCTGTTGTGCTCACCACTGCCACCATCATCATAACCATCAGCCAGTGTACACGGTGCCCATGTACCTTTCAGTTTTCATGGCAGCCCTGTGAACGACCATTACGATTTTTATTTAACAGCAAAGAAAAAAACTGATCCTTAATGGCTTTAAATGATTTTTCAAGGGTAAAAATAATGATAATATTAATGATACTTACAGTAATGCTAGTGATAAAGAAACAATGCTGCATGTTTTAATGCCAAGAAGAGATGTGGACTCTGCAGGCCTCAGATCAAATTCTAATCCCACCTCTACCCCTACTGCCAGAGCTCTTTGACCTTGCAGAGCTATTTGATATTGGGCTCTGCTACCAAGCTACATCCCCAGTCCCCCACCCCCTTTTCAGATTTTCAGACAAGATTTCACTAAGTTGCCCTGTCTAAGCTCAATTTTGCAATCTGCCTCTCAGCCTCCTGAGTAGCTGGGCTCACAGATTTGCATGACCATACCTTCCAAGTGACTTGATTATACTAGTGGCTACTGTTTCTGAGACAGTCTAACCAAGTGCTTTAAGTGCATAATTTCATTTAATGCCCTCAACATTCTTGGAACTTCTAGGAAAGGACAAAAAGTGGTGCAAAATATCAGCTGCTCTTAAAAAGGGAAGTGGCATGATGCAGAAGTAGCAGGATGCCTCTTCCTGCCTGAAAGTCTTAGAACACAATATGTGAAGTCACCGTTCATCTTCTCCCCAACAGGAAAAAGCCATCATTTGTCTCTTGTAGTGATGTTGTGAGCGTTGGAACCACATCTGCCCTCAGTGTGGGTTAGCGGTAGCAGTGTGTATCCATGTTATTTTCCCTAAAGAAGCTGAGCCCACACCTGCACAGGTTATGCGGTAATGACCACAGCTCTGGAGAAGAGATGTCTGCCTCCTGCACTGCATGTTGGGTTTGAAGGACTGCATAGGGCTTTTGCATTCCTTCCCAAGTTCAGAGTCAGCTGAGAGGCAGTAAGTTAGACAGATAGAGAAATATTGCTTTATCACTGATAGTGGGAGCTTGGAGCATGTGGCTTAAGGCACAGTCATTATGGAGGCCTTTCTCATACCTGATTTCAGGACTAGCTCAGCTTCCTGCCTTATCACCTGTGAAACTGGGCCCCCATCAGCCTTCTGCCCTTGGAAGCAGGGCTTTGCTGCCCTGTTCACTCCGAGTTGGACCACACCAAAACAATGAGGTCCCCTAACTGGTGCATCCCAAAAACAAAGTAGAAGTTAAATCACTGTGCCCACTTCCTGTTCTTGAACCCACCCATAATGGACACACATCATTTCCTCCCCTGAGGTGTAACTTGTAATCTTTCCTCATGGAAACTAGGTGAGTAGGGAAGAAACAATCCCTCCTAACCCCATAGATGTTGTGATATTTTCTAGAACTTTGCAATGATTGAAAGATGCGATTTCATTGCTTTTTAAGTACCCCCTCGTCTTTTTGAGAAGGGAGCACAGAAGGAAATAATCCCTCAAGCTTCTGTGTTTAATGAGGAAAGTAAATTTGAATCACTCAAACCTCAAGCAGGACAACACCTAGAGCATTTAATTATTAAGAAAATTTGTCGATAATATGAGGGAAATGAAAGCATTTGTTTTTCTAGAATTTAAAGTATGGTAGATTTTCTCTTTATTTGATCCCCTCCTAGGATTTGGAGGAATTAGAAAAGGGACTTCAGGCCAAACTGTCGAACATGGAAATGCTGGGCACCAGTGACTCCGGGTACATCACCCTGGCAGACGTGGAGAAGAAGGAGAGAGAATACTCAGAGCAACTCATGGACCACGTAGGCAATGCCTCCTCTCTCCCCTAAGATAACCTTGGCTTCTGAGCTGGTGACACTGGTGAGATGGTACTTGGGAGCAGGTTGAATGCTGGAATTCCCTGTTGCATTCTGCCCCAGAGGTAGGGATCCAGCTTCTGTAGTGAAGCCATAGAGGAGATATAGTTAGGGAGCAAAGATTTACAGAGCAAGGGCTTCTTTTCATTTAAATTTTAGATTGATCTTTTTATCATTCAAAGCAAAGATGCTATGACCCTCAATGTCATTTTTGCCTTCTGGGGTAAAGCAGATGTGAGCTTCTCACTTTTAAAACCCAAAGCATCATAAAAAGCATGTTTTAAATTCCAGAGAGGGTGGCTTCTTTGGGACCTCCTCTTCTGGGGGGCTCACTTTCCCCATCAAATGCTATGCATTAAATAGGCATTTCCTTGGCACACACTCCTGGCCAATCATTGTGCTGGGCACAGGGGATTCAACATTCATTGTTTAGAACTAGCTCTGACCTGGGGCTGCCAGGTGAGCCCCTTTGCAAGCAGATGACAGAAGGACACAGGAGAGAGGGCTGAGCCACAGTGGAGGAGGAAGCAGGAACGCTGGGAAGGCAGCTGCAGCAGGGGTGGAGAGGGAGGGAGCATCTAAGAGCTGACGTGGTGCTGTCATGGGGCAGCAGCAGGAGGAAGAGGACAGGGAGGGTCAGTGCTGCCAGCTCAGGATCCGGAAGAGCAACCAGCTGGGCGGGAGAGGGGAGTCTGGCTGTGATGGCTGCTGGGGAGAAGCCTGGGAGTGGAGGGTGTCCGGTGAGGCCCAGGGACCAGGACGTGGGGCCCAGGGATGTCCCTGGAACTGGGAGCCTGGAAGAGACGGCTAAGAGGCAGGGCTCAGCTCAGGTTCTCGTGGGCCATCACCTGCAGCACTGTGGAAGAGCAGGGAGCAAGCTCCTGCGTTTCATAAGACCCTGGAGTGCTGGTGGCCTCCCAGGATGGGCTCCAGCCCAGGAGCACGGCCCCAAGTCTCAGACCCTGCCAGGAACTAAGAGGAGGAGTCGAGGAGGATGGAGACAAGGAATCAGGAAGGAACCGCTCGGGGCTTGGAGGAGCCAGGAGAAAGCCACATCCTTGGTACCCAGGGAGTGGTACCTTTAAGGAGAAGGGTAGGCAGCCAGGCCCCACGGTGCTGCAAGGAGATGGAGCCAGTGGTTGGTGCAGCTGCGGGCCTGCGTGTGCAGGGAGCCTGTGCTGTCTTGCACGTGTTCTAAGTAGATCAGCTGTTGGGGTGCAGGATGAGAGCAGGTGGAGAGCATGAGGGGGCTGGGGCCCTGTGGTCTCTCCTGGGGAACAGAATGAGGGGCTGGGCAGTGGCAGAGCCAGGTGTCTGGGGCTGTGGTGAGGCCCCGAAGGTAGGCACTGCCCATCCCCACAGGCACCACTGTGTCCTGGAAGGGTTGAAGGGATTCGTGAGTTGTCTCCTTTGGTCACAGAAATAAGGCTTGCATGGCTTTCTGGTGCCACCAGCTCCTGCCCCCTTCTATGTCCTCCCATCAAGAAGGGTCAGTGTCGGTACCTGAGAGCCTGTGCTGAGAGGGAGGAGATCTGGACATGGACCTGAACGCACCTGAGGCAAATCCTGTGTCCCTATTGCCTTTCCATCACTGAGACGGAACACTGCGCACCCACAGCCTATGGGAGAAGGGGCTTATTCTGGCTCAGAGTTACAGCCCTTGGTCGGCTGGCTCCAAGGTTGGACAGCCCAGCACAGGAGCCTGGCAGAGGGGAGCTGCTGAGGGCAGAGTGGACAGGAAGCAGGAGGATTACTTAACAGGGAGGAACTGGGACAGAGAGGAATCCTCCCTGGGGCTGCCTCTTCCGCCAGGCTCCGCCCCAACACTCGGCCACAGAACTCAACAGTGCCTTCACAGGGCTGAGTACAGGCCCTGTGGTCCAGCTACACTCCAGAAGCCCTGCCTCTGATCACTTGGGGTTCCTTCCACATCTAAGCCTGTCTAAGCTGTAACAGCCTGCCTCTTGCTGTCCCAAGCTCTGTGACCTTTGACAAGCAACCTAACTGAGCTCCTCCCTCGGCCTCCCCAGGCACTTTTCATCTGTGTGCAGGCCCTTGGGTGCAGCCTAGCAACACCCAACATCCCTTGGGAGCAGTCGTTAACCTTCTTGGCGTCATTGTCCCCTGGTGCCCAGAGGTGTCACAGATTAAAGCCCCCAATGGTGTAAGCCTCAGGTGACCTCTAGAGGAAAGTGAGCGATTTAGAGGCCGTGTGCTTTCACACTCAGCCCCATCCCTGCCCTGTACCTCTGCACTCCCGAGACAATAGCTATTCTTAAATAGCCAGCAGTGCTTCCATGTCCAGGCCCGATTTAATCCCTTTTAAAGACCCCAAAGCTTCCAGCACGTTGTCACCATCCATGTACCCCCAGGTAGTAATCAAGGTCTGTTTAAGAGTCCTCAAGCCAGGGTGAGCTCGTAGATTTCCTTCAGGAGCAGCGGGACACTGCTGCTTGCTGAAAAACCATCTCTAAACTAACTGCTCCCTACAGTGGCCAGGGAGCACCCTCTCTGTAGAGTGTGACCATTGCCAAAATAAACTCAACCAAGACTGTAGGATGCTTCAGAATCTCTGTTTGTGATCAGGAAGGCACTGCGATTCCCAACCGCAAGCCGTGCAGCTTTCTTAAATAAATTCTCCCCCCTGACACTTGCCTCTCCCGTTCATTTCACAGATGGAAGCTTTCTGGAAACAGATGGGAAACATCCAGAACTTTCTTGTAGACCAATTTAAATGTTCCAGTGCCAAGGCACGGCAGCTCATGACGACTCTCACGGAAAGAATGATTGTGTCCGAAGGGCTCTTGCGCCAGTCTCAGGATCTGCAGACTCTGGTAATGCCGAAGGGGAGTGAGGGAGGGAGAAGACACTTGGCTAGAGGAGGGGAAGCATCTTGGAGGTCATGAAGTCACACAGCTTTCTGTAGTAGATGGATAGTGAATCCACCTACCCACCATCCATCCACTACCATGTACCCACTCACCCACCCATCCATCTACCCACCCATCCACCCGCTAATCTACCCACCCACCCACTACGTTAGTGGCGATGCTGGCCAGCTAAGTGTTCCCGCATGGTGCACGGGGTCTCAAGCCTGGCAGCATCTGGGAAGCTTAGAGAGGTTCTGAGCCTGAGTCCTAGGTGCGTCCCCACCCAGAGCTCAGGCTTCATCTGGCTGGGGTGCAACCTGGACCCGGGTGTTTCTCAAGTTCTCAGATAGTGATGCTGCGCAGCAGAGTGATGGCCACTGGTGTAGACAGAGCATCTGTGTCACTTGTGCTTGTCCCCAGACAGCACCCCTTTGGGATCTGGAGTGGGGGCCCTGGTGTGAGGATTCTGGTGAGCAGCAAGGGAGGTCAGCCACTCATGTAGAAGAATCCAGGAACCCAGCCTGGAAGCTGGGCTCAGCCTCCTGGAGCTGTGTGATGTTAAACACATCGCTAACCTCCCTGGGGTGCCAGGACCTTGTTTATAAAATCACAGGAGCTATGATTTGCCACAGGCGGGGCCCAAGGGACTCCTGAGGCCCTTGCCACCATCAGGGGTCCTGTGTGTGAAAGACCTATACAACGTGCCCTCCCATGGTGCTCTGCACCCATGTGGCGCTCAGAACCCTCAGTGGAACCCACCCTCAGCACAGAGACTCAAATCTCTGACCTGCAGAGGAGCCAGGCCCTGTGAGCACCACCCCTCCCCGTGCTGGACCCCTTACCCAGGATACCACCGCAGCAGGTGTGGCCTGCGGCTGGATGGCAGCATCCTCATCACCGGGGGTCTGGTTAGGAATGCAGTCATGCCTGCCGTCCTTCCGTTCAGGACTGCCAGATACACAGTGGCATTTGGTTCTTTACATAGTATTTGTGTGTTTGTTTCTGGTACTGAGGATTGAACCCAGGGCCTTCGTATGGAGCTGCACCCCCTGCCCTGTTTATTTTTTATTTTGAGACAGGGTCTCACTAAGTTGCTCAGGCTAGGCTCAAACTTGTGAGAGCCCTGAAAACAAAGGGCACGAATGGCGTATAGCTCGCTCTGGCTCACACTCAGGACCCTGCTGTGATTTACCGAAACTGAGGCACGTGTGTCACCTCTGGGTTTTGGCCTCCAAGTGTGGCAGTCCTGCCCCTGGCATGCAGCCCTGAGACGGTGCTCTGGGGACCCTGCCACACTCCAGCCCTGGTGCCCCCACATGTCCCTCCCACTTCTCTCCACGCCCTGTCTCCCAGCCCTATGGCGCTGCAGGGTCTCGGCATCCGGCCCAACAGCCTTCTCCATCTGCGCGTCGCGGTCCTCTTGCGCCCTCTAGCGGCCGCCCCTGGAGCAAAGCCAGCTCTGCGTACTCAGTATGCAAGATTAGCAAGTCTCGCAGGTGAGGGAGTCCACGGTGGCCATCCGCGTGCTAGAGAGCCACTAGCTACTCAGTGGCAGAAAAGAGGGCTCAGAGAGGCAGCGCCAGCCCAGGGCTGCAAGCCTAGAAGCTCCCTGGGGAGCCGCTGGTGTGAGTCTACCTTGCAAGGCTGGAGAAGCTGGAGTCAGGTGCCCACGGGCAGCAAAAGACACACGGTCTCCAACAGAGCAGAGCTCTTCAAATGCAGGCTGACTTCCTCCTTTTGCCCTTTCATTCTGTCTGCAAGTGCATTGGATGGAGCGACCACATCAGGGCGGGCCTTCCCCTTCCATTTGCTGGCCCACATGCCAATCATCTCATCCTCAGAACTACATTTTTTTCTTTTTTCTTTTTTCTCTGGTGAGTGCTGTACTAATCTGGCAGCCTCTACTAACCTAGTCAAGTTCACATCCCGATTGTCCCAGCTCTGGGCTGGCGCTGGCCCACACCCCTAGACTAGCTCCTCAGAGCGGGAAGCACAGGGGCCCTGGAGCACAGAGGATGGGCTGGAGAGGAGAAGGTCCAGAAAAGATCACTAAGCCTGTGACAGGAGTAGAACTCAGCCAGGCAGCATGGGAGGAGGCAGCCAGGTGTCCAGGGCAAAGGGTCAGCATTGCAACGGCTCTGCACAACTGAGAGCCTGGCATGGCCAGCCATGCAGAGCAGGAAGGGGGAGTTACAAGGGGTCAAAGGGCCTTGCATGCCTCACCTAGGAGTTTGGCTTGATATGGATGATGCGGGGCTGGGGGAGAGCAGGAAATGCCTGTAAACCCGGGTGTCACTCCTCTCCTCGTGCACATCTCACCTCCAGAACACTGAAGCCCCAGTACTCAGCCTGCCTGCGCCTCCAGGGCCAAGAACTGTGTTGCTTTCACTGCAGTCCTGGCCAGAAGGGGTGGGGGGGCCTTGAGGAAGAAAGGTTTTCTCTGTCATTGTGCTCCTGCCCAAAAGGTGACCCCAGCAGATGCCCACAGGACCTCAGCACCTTGACATGAGCCTGTGTCTCTCTGCAGGACACCCTGGAGAGGACACTGGGCAGGGTGCACATGGCCAAGCTGATCGAGTCCCTACGGATGCAGATCCAGGAGGAGACCAAGTGCCGCCTGGCTGCCATGTCCCGTAGCCTGGACCTGCTCACCGTACGGGGGATGCTGTCTGGGCAACAGAAGGAGGACCTGCTGGCCCAGCAGCACAAGGCCTTCTGGGAGGAGGCAGAGCGCTTTGGCCGGGGTGAGCGAGGAGCAGCTGTGGAGGACATGGGGCACTGTGGCCCATGCCACTGAGCACAGGCTGCAGCGATACCCAGGTGCCTGCCTTCTCTGAGCCTGGTCTGCAGAGCAAAGCTGGGGCCAGGGCCACCACCTGGGACTCAGAGGGCAGAAGAGGCTGGAGGATCCTAGTCAGATACAGACACAGCGGTGGCCAGGAGTGAGCGAGAGAAATGCGGTCCTGCCAGCTGCCAGGAGCAAGGGGGTTGGGGGAGCGTGGAGAGAAGGCTGCACCATGTGGCTGAGCGGCAGGTGCCGAACCCCACTCCTGTCCCCAGGGCCAGCCCTGGAGGTGGGTGGGGCAGGACTCAAGACCTGGGGGACGCTGAGGGCTTCCTGGAGGCTGCAGTTAGTAGAACCCACAGGAAGAAATCCAGATCTGTCCCTGTGGGTTTGGACTATGCCTGCCCTGTTCCACTTCTTCCCCCTTTGGTAGGGCACAGCAGTGACCCCCCGCCAGTCCTTCTGGGAAAGTCACCTCCTGCTCTGTGACCCTTTCTCTCCTAGAGTTTGTGCAGCACAGCAAGGACCTGGTGCAGTCATCTCTGGCTCGCCAGGCGGAGGGGACAGCCAACCTCTCACTAGCCCACGAGGAGGAACGGAGGCGCTTCCTGGCTGGTTCTCCGCTGACCTCAGACCCGGAGGAGTTCCTCAAGGTGCCCCTGTCCTCTAGTGCATGCAGGTTGAGCTGGGTGTGGACTGAGGGCCCCGTCACCCAGCACAGCAGGCCTTGGCATCCTCAGACACGGTGTCAGCTCACGGTGGAGAATCCGCAGAGCGCATTGCAGAGCACTCCTGTCTTAGTTACTTTTCTCACAAAATACCCAACGCCCAAAGTTAAAGGAGGAAAGATTTTTTTAGCTCACAGTCTGTGGAGGTTTCAGTCTATAATCAGCTGGTTCCAAGGCGAGGTAGCATGGCTGACAGGCAACAGTTCAGGGTGGAAAAAGACAGGAAAAGCAGCAAAAGTAAAAGGGAGCAGCCTCTCTTCCTCCTTTGTATTTTAGGGGAGCTCCCCGCCCTAGGGCAGCTGCAGCACTCACACTATCTCTGTGCCTTCCTCTTACACAGGCTCAGGGTGTTTACAAAGTGAGACCCCCAGCCCCCTGCTAGTCACTTACTTAAACTTCTAAACTTCTCAAATTGACGCTGCGAATCAACCATTACAATATCCTACAGCATGAACAGCCACCCTAGGGC
The DNA here is from genome assembly GCA_004027595.1 of Dinomys branickii. Taxonomy (NCBI): domain Eukaryota; kingdom Metazoa; phylum Chordata; class Mammalia; order Rodentia; family Dinomyidae; genus Dinomys; species Dinomys branickii. The sequence goes on along the minus strand of PVLD010005167.1, from coordinate 46,770 downwards.
ATATCCTCTACATCCTAGGATGGAGAACCATGGAGTTATTTAGTTAAAATTCTGAAGTCAACACAATGTATCACCCATTGCCAGAGGGAGTGCCTACAGGCCAGTAGCCCTGTGCACTGGCACCCAGGGATGTTTTTTGGGCCAGAGCTGGTCCTCTTGTATAAGGCTAGCTGGTCAGCCCTTGGGAAGGAGGCAGTCCTCAGCCTGATACATGGAGCCAAGCCAGAGGGGCTGGGGAGTAGCCAAGCTAGAAGGTATTCTTGATCTTGCCTTGGAAGGGTTCAGGAGACCCACAGGAGGACAGGAAGTGAGAAGATAAAGGGGTCAGCGAGCGCCAGCATAGGCTGTACTGACCCCAGTTTGCCAGCTCCTGGAGAGGGAGACGAGCTCTGTTCAGTCTGTATTTTCTGAGGAACTAGGAAGAGCTGCCGGTCTCCAGCTGCCTCGCACAGGGTAGGCACCAGTCACAGCTCAGACACATTACCAAAACACAGGGAAAGGTTAAATTTTAAAAACTCATTACAGTAAAAGACATATTGCCATTGAGCCTCCCCAGAATACTCCCCTTTGAGTGCTTATCCTGTCATTTTTTGCTACTTTCTGAAGCAGCTCTGGAGCTGTCTTTCGGGAGGGTCTTTATGGGTCTAACCGAAAGCTCGGTGAGAGCTGCTGCTACTGTCACCTGACAGAAAGACAGCACCTGCGAACAAGACGCTGTGTCCCCGTCCGCCGTGGTCCACCACATCTGGCCCCATGTGACTTCTGGTTCCTCCCCCAAGTCAAAATGAACACGAAATGTGAATGTTTTGAGTTGATTCAGGATGTCACGGCAGGCACAACAGTGTCCCTAAGACACAAAAGAGAGTTTGCATAGCAGCTTCAGAAAGTGGCAGGAACTGTAGGGTGAATGTGTTCCAAGCAAGGGGGAAGATTTTGAGGGGTATGCATGGCAAGGTTCTTTTATCGTAATGTTCTTTTAATTTAAACATTCACTATATTTTTTAATCATATCTCATATTTCCCCACACTCCGCCCTGGCTTCCTCATCTGTGAAATGGGAATAGTGTTACCTGTGTCACAGGTCTGTTAGGATGCTGGGACCCAGGGAGGGGCACCTTTGGCCTCATGAGGCTCCTCCAGCCCCTGGTGACGCTTTGGGACAGCTCCTCCCAGCTATGCCCGGTTCTGACTGGATAGTGTGGTGGAGTGGGAGCCCCTCCACCCCAGGGAGAGGCCGTGGGAGGCCTCTGGAGCTGACCAGAGGCTGAGCCCCACCCCAGCTGCCCATGGCCACCCAGAGCCCCCGGGACTGAGCTGCTGTGGACCATGGGTGCCAAGAGAGTGTGGCTGTGCGGGAGAGGCCCCTGCTGCAGGATGAAGAGGATGCAAGGGGTGGCTCTTTGCTCCACCGGCCCCTCAACGTCCTTCAGCCAACCCTGAGCCCTGAGAATGGGGAGGGTGACTGATGTTCTTGTGTCCCAGGACCCAGCACAGGCCCAGCACACAGCTGGTGTCCAGGAGACAGGAATGAAGCAGGAGGGAGTGAATGAATCCATGAGTTGAACAAAGGAATGGGTGGAAGGACAGACAGACGGACAGATGGATGGGGATGGATGGATAGGTGGATGGATGGACGGATGGATGGGCAAACACCTGAAGGAGTGAATGGAGGGCACCAAACTCCAGCGCCCTTCCTTGCTGCGCTGGTCCCTGCCCCTCCCCATCACCTCCACTGCCCACCACCCTCAGAGGCCGAAGCCTTCCTGGTGTTGGTCATCACTGTTCCTTGAGCCTGGGTCCCCCCACAGGGCCCCCTGCATCCTCAGAGACTCATCCCAGTGTCCCCCACAGCGTCTCCTCTGCTGACCCCTCCCGTGCAGGTCCACCGGCCTTCCCCTGCCCACCACACCCCCTGACTGTGCTGGGGCTTCTGCAGCGCCTCCCTGCCCACCCTGAACTGTGCCCGTCAGCCTGCTGGGCTCCCCAGGTCCTTGCTGTGCCTGGGTGGGAACCCCAGCAGAGTTGGCAGGGCGTGATGTCTGATGGCTGGGGACCAGGATGAGGGCAATGGGGTGGCCTGGAGGCACCTTCTCACACTGAGCATAAGGAAAGCGTGGCCTGTGCTTTTCCCAGGAAGCGAGTTCATTGATCCTGGCCCTGTCCACAGTTTGCAAGCTGCAGAAGCCCTGTGACAGTCCCATACCTCCGTTTCCCTACTTTTAAATCAAGGCGGCCGTCCCTTCTGCCTGAGCAGCCAGGGCAGGTTAGGGAAAATTCCTGGAGAAAGCAAATTCTGTGCTTTTGTACGAGATTGCGTTCCTGTTTGAACCGCAGGCTCTCCACGAGGTCCTGGAGCGGCAGAGGCTGACGCGGAGTGACCTGGAGGAGGGGGAGGACGTCAGAGCCACTGAGGCTGCAGCTGCACTCTGCCAAGTAGGTGGCCCCAGCCAGGATGGCAGAGTCCCCAGGCTCCACACGTGTGACAGCCTCGAGGGCACTGGGTCAGGACCCCAGCAGGCTCATGTCCGTCTGCTCCCGGGCTGGATAACCAGGCAGGCCACCCCGCCCTAAGCTGGGTCCTCCCCTCCATGCAGGAAGCAGGAAGTCAGCCTACTGTGTGATTAAGGGGAAGCACACAAGGTCACCAAGTGGCAAGGGCCAGCGAGCAGAGGCAACATGCAGAACCATGGGCACCAGGCAGGAGGATGTGACAGGCTCTATGGGGACGGCACCCTGAAGGAGGGTCCAAGTGCCTGGCCCAGCGTCCTGGCTCTGCCCCCGCCTGCTGAGTGGCCATGAGGCCACTGCCAGTCTCTAGCTCTGTGTCCCCAGCTGTGCACTGGGGACAGTGACAGTCCTTCCCAGCAGTGTCGTGAGGACTGAGTTCCTGGGAGGCCTGTGGTAGCAGCTGGCACTGGAACATCCTGGTCCGCAGTGACTCCTGTGGCCATATCCCTGGTACAGACCCAGAAAGGTGGGCGGGGTACCGGAAAGAGGGCAAGGCCAAGGACAGCTGCCTGCTAGAAGGGACGGGAGGGGGCCACTGCAGGCAGGAGGAAGAAACCGCCCTCACCACGGTCACCAGCAGGAGCTGTGCTAATGAGACGCCCCCAATGGGCAGAGCAGCAGGCGCTCACTGCCCCACAAATCTGGTGCCCTCTTACCCCGTAACGGTGGGATTTTTCAATGTAAAAAGAAAAAACATCATAGTGTGGGCTCACGGGTATTTAACATATTATCTATGGTGTGGGGCATTTTTCATAATTTCAAGAACTACATCTGCAGAAAGAGATGGGTCAGGGAGCGGGGCTAAATGCTCAGAAGGCTGAGCCTCTGCTCCAAAGCAGCACGGCAAGGGCCAGGCCAGACGGCCCGGGAGCCCAGGAATAATCTCGATTGCGATGGGAATAAGGTCTGCCCAGAAGTGTTAGTGAGACAATTTGGGGAAGAGCTGAGGTCTCCACAAATAACTCACTTGTATGTGGAGGGTGGGGGGCAGACAGCGACAAGAGGGCTGCGGGGGTTGGGGGTCATCTAGATAGTGACACAGGAGACCTCCTGGGGCTGAGAGGAGGCACCAGAGATGAAGGGCTGAGGGGCCCCGGCCTGGAGCTCGCCTGTGTGAGGAGGGTGCTAGAAGACAGCGGGTGTGTCTCAGAACTGCGTGTGTGTTCGCGTCTGTGTGTCCACATATGTGTCTGTATGCGGTGTGTTTGTGCATGTGTGGCCATGTGCAGGCCTCCCTGGGTCCCCCGGGTCTCGGTGCGCACAGCGGAGGTGGAGGGGAGCCCGGTGGGTGCAGGGTGGCACACTGAGACCTAGTGGGGTTCTTGCCGCAGGAGCTGTACCGCAGCACCATGGACACCTTCCAGGGCCTCGTGGACACCTTGTTCCTGTACACGCTCCCTGGTGTCAGCGGCCTCCGCAGGACAGAGTGCAAGTCCCTGCGGCAGGAGATGCAGGAGGATGCGGCTCGGCAGCTGGGGCACTCGGACCGCTTCCGGAGACGGCAGTGGGGCCTCCTGCAGGAACTGCTGGAGCACGACAGGCAGGTGGGCACCTCGGGTCGGGGGTGGGTTGCATGTGTGACACTTAAGAGGATAAAGAGGGCTTTCTTCTGCGTGGCATCCCTGGTGCCTCTGAGGAACGCCTTACAAAGATATTTGCCATGTTGGGTGGCACTGCAGAGGCCAGGGATATGGGTGGCAAAAGAATTTAGTGAAACCAGAATTTTAAAAGATGAGTTTATTCAGATCAGAGCACACTGTCAAGAGGGACAGCAGGTAGGCATCCCAGAGGGGAGTTGCACAGTTCCGGGGGGACATCAGGATCTTGGCTCGTGCCGATGCCCTGGGAACCCTGCATTGTATCTAAAGCTGGATATTAAAGTTGTAAGCCGCAAGGCCATTCACCCTGGTCACAGAGAAGCCCTCTAGCTTTACATAAGGGTTCCAGTGTTTGTGAACTTGTAGAGAAAATCAGTCAGGGCTCACTGGGAGGAAGGCGTTGCATCTGTGCAGTGTCTCGTGACCGCTCGGCTTGTGTGGAGAGAGTGCGTCAGCCTTCTGTCAGCACAATATGATCACTGCCTGCTGCCTGCCCGGGGGGAGGAAACAGAGCAGAAGCCTCTGCTCCATGACAAGGGTATCCACAGCTGACTGTGAATCCATCCCTCAAAACACACAGCAGCACATGTTTTGGAAGTGAAGGAAAGAAGGGCTCCGCTAGCTGCCACAGGGAGGGAGGAAGGTATTCACTGGGGACAGGGGGCTGCACACTTGGAAAACTTAGAACCTGAGCCACAGTCAGCATGGTGGCCCCAGAGGTGTCCTCGGCCTGACCCCAGGCACTGAACACAGGTGACGGCCCAGGGCCAAAGGGACTTTGCCATGTGATTAAGTTAAGGATCCTGAGATAGTGAGGTTGTGCTGGGTTGTCCAGGTGGCCTGATGTCCTCCCAAAGGTCCCACAGGGTCAGAAAGCAACCTCTGTCAGGGAGTCTGGGGACACTAGAAGCTTCTAGAAGCTGACAGGGACAAGGGACAGATTCTCCCCCAGGGTCTTCAGAAGGAACCAGCCCTGCAGTGCCCTGACTTTAGCCCATGAAGAGTCATGTCTGACCAATCTCCAGAACCTTGAGGAAATAAACTTGCATCTTCTTAAGCCATAGGGTTTGGGGCAATGAGTTACAGCAGCAATAAGAAACTAGTAGAATAAAACATTTAAAACCTGTTAAATAAAAGAAACCATCTCCAGGGCCGGGGATATAGCTCAGTGGTGCGGTGCCTGCCTGCAAGCTGAGTTCGATTCCCAGTATCACCACTGCCCCAGAAAAGAAGAAGCAATTTCCAAGTGAGACAGACACTTGAAGACCTTTGGTCCCTTGCTTTCTGTACCCTGGAGCCGAAACTAACATGCTTAATACCCAGTGTCCTTTACAGTTAGCAACAGCCAAGTGACACCATTCCAACTGTGAGCTGAGATGTGGTCACTGCAGAGGGTTCCTCATTGCCAAGGCCACAGCCACCTCTTGTCAGCAGCACTGCCCTTCTCCCACACTCCCCTCTTCCTGCCTAGAATGTGCACACCAGCCTTGCCTGACTCACACAGTCACGATCAACCACAGGACAGTCTGCATCCCAGAGGAGCAGGATAGAGCCTCTGCACCCGCCAGGGCCCACCCACTCCTGTTCCTGTCCTTTTTTTTAGGTCTTTACAGTGCTGGGGCTGGAACCCAAGGCCCTCTGCATCCTGGACAAGTGTTATGCCACTGAGCTACACCTCACACTCTCTTTTTACAGGGTTTTCAGTTGGTTATAAAAAATAAAGCTGCAGCAATTGAGGCCTGGAACAGACATTCATTGGCACTGCCCATTAGAGCTGTACAAAGGTCAGGCACATGCCCAGGATCCTGCCAGTCTGAACCCTGTCATAGCTACCTTGCCCTCCCCTGGCCTTCGGCTGGGAGCTCCTTGAGGACAGCAACTCTGAATTTCTTATCTACATGCCCTTTTTCGGAGACCAGAGACTGGGATGTAGTAAGTGTTCAGGAAAACTGCTGCATTTCCAGCAATGACCGTGCAGCTTTGGATGGATTATAGGGTCACCTGGACCTTGTTCTACCAAGGGATCTAGATGAAGCTGAATTCATACCAAATCCTAGGTCCCAAAGCAATCAGTTTCCAGTCTGGGAAGTGGGGGACCTAGGCTTTCAAAAACTCACATGCCAGGCATGGTGGCACACACCTGCAATCCCAGCACTCATGAGGCTGATGCAGGAGGATCACTATGAGTTTCAGGCCAGCCTGGGTTACATAAGTGATTTCAAGGCCATCCTACACTACACAACGAGACTCTGTCAAAGAAAGAAAGAGAGAAAGAGAGAGAGAAGGAAGGAAGGGAATTCACCAAGTGCATTGCAAATGTTGTACCGGCCTTTAGAGGCCTCTGGGAGTTTGCAAGGACCCTTCCCCCAACCTGGGAGGCTCAGGATATAGATCTGAGTTTGAACACACAACAGGCTGCTGACCTATTCACTCAGCTGACTTCCTGTAAGTCTGTTGTATTGCATGATTTGCAGGAAGTCTCAAGCCCCAGCTTCTGTATAAAACCCAAAGATCAAAATGCCCAATAGGTGGCTATGCAGTAATGCACAAAGCCCATTTAAATAATGATACTGACCCTAAAACAAATCCAGAATTTTATTTCTGATAAAATACCCACTGTCTTGGTTATTTTGTTTTCTTCTTATTGCTGAAACAAAATATCCAACACTCAGAATTAAAGAGGGGAAGGTTTATGTAGCTCACAGTTTGTAGAGGTTTCAGTCCATAATGAGCTGGCTCCAAGGCAAGGTGGCATGGCAGAGGGTCATCACAGAGGAGACACAGCTCATAGTGCGCAGAAGACAGCAAAGCAACGAGAGTTGACCACAGCTCTTTCTGTCCCTTCTGTCTCATCCAGGCCACTCAGGGCAGGTGGCGCTCACAACCTTAATCCTAGGCCCTTGATCCTAGCAGTGCACCATGAGTCAATCCCCGCATCTTACAGTCGAGCCCCAGCTACCTCATGAGGCCTTGTGAGGACACCTAGATACCAGCCATAACACCCACAATTCATCTAAAACTCTCTGGATGAGTTATTTAAATGGCAGATTATGCATAGTTCCTTTTTAGGCTCCATGTATTTACTTGCTAATGAGTATAATGTTGTGAATTTTTCTTGGCTCTGGGGAAGCTTCTCAAGGGGAGTTCTGCATTCAAGAAGCAAGTGGGGGAATTAATGACCTCATCAACTGATTAAATAAGTATAACCCGAGGCTGCTTTCTGGAGATGCCTATGTCATAATTAATCTACTGATTCATTGCCTAATTGCCTTAAATTGTCAGAAGATATTTACAGGCCCAAGTTCTCTCTGGCTTACTATATTAACCTTGTTGATTAAAAAAAAAAAAAGGAAAAGCGAGCTTTAGTGGTTTAGATGGGGGTTAGTCGTGGGAAGAAAAGCAAAGCTCTCCGTGGGCCTGAGAGGCAGCACCAGACCGTCATCTGTCTTTTCCATGTTGTAGTGTAAAAAGGCCGTGGAGACTTTGGAGCCTGTTTTTCCAGGAAGTTGTTATAAATTATACACAGTGTAGAGGCAGCACGAGCACAGGTGCTGGGCTGTGTCTGTCGGGGACCCCCTGGGGGGCCTCTCTCCATTCAGAACCCGGACAGCCCATACACTCCTCCCTGACACCTGAGACCAGGTCAGGTTCAAGGCCGGAAGAACTTGCAGAGGTGATGAAGCTTGGGAGCTTGACATGGGGGCTCCCCTGCTTAGCTGGCCAGACCCCTGTAATCATGAGGGTCCCTCTAAGTGGAAGAGGATGCTGGGCTCCAGTTGGTGCAGCATGAGAAGGACTCGGTGCTGGGTGTGACAGTGGAGGAAGGGACCGTGACCGAGCAGTGCAGGGGCCTCCAGGAGCTGGAGAGGGCATCTGCTGAGACCCCCAGGAGGAGGGCAGGCTGCCTGCACCTTGGTGTGACCCCTGTAAGACCCTTTCCAACTTCTGAGCTCCAGAGGGGTGAGGCAATCAGCCTGGGTTCCTCTAATCCACCAGGTTCACGCTTATTTGTTACGACAAACACAGAGCGATACCTGCTGAACACGAATGAGCGTAGCAAATATTCCCCAGGCTATCAGCCTAAAGCAACACACATTTGTCATCTCAGATCCTGTGGGTGGGGAGCCCAGGCCCAGCTTAGCTGCTCCTCTCCTCAGGGTCTCCCCCAAGGAAACGACACTGGACACTGGCGAGGGCTGGGGTCTCGTCCACGGGCCCTGGAGAACAGCCTCGTCCAAGCTCACTTGCCTGGCTCCTACAACAATGCCCCGCTCTCCCCCTCCAGCTCACACTTCGTCCCTGAGCTCAGCTCTCTGTGTGCAGTGTCCAGTAGATGTTCAGGAGCCTGGGATCGAGCAGCTCCCAGACAGCTGTCACCTCCCTGACAACCGCTCAGTCCAGCCTTCGCCGGCTTGCCTGGAGCTAGAGAAAAGCCCCTGGAGTTGTCCTCCGCTCCGCTTTCTTTCCCACCCTACCTCTCATTGGCAGGAGTTCTGGCAGGACGTAGCTCCACCCTGAGCCAGAAGGGGTCACCACTTCACCTCTCTCTTCCAGCCTGGCCTGAGCCACCCCTCCTCCTGCCTGGGCTGCTGGGACAGCAGGCCCAGGTCTCACTTAATTCTCAGTGACCAGACGTGGTAATACTTTGAAAACGTTCCGCATACCAGTCATTTTTAAGATTCACATGAAAATATCTTAACATGCCTCGAATTGAGATGCATTGTCATGGAAAGGCCAGTGTCTTTTCTGTCTTACTGATGCCTAAATAATTGGGAATCTTAATAGTTGGCAGCACAGCAGATGTAATACTGGACAATAAGTCACACCCAACCCCCCCCCCCCATTGCTTCATTCCACGCAGGTCAAGCCCAGGTCCTCCTTGCACTCTGTGAGCCCCCCCCCCATCAAGTCCTCCCTGCCTTCGGGCCTTGCCTGCTCATTCTCTGGAGGCCTCTCCCTTTCCAGCCCCGGGGCCCCTCTGCCGCTGCATCCTTCTCCCTGGCCCATGTCAGACCACGAGGCCAACCTTGACTGTGCTTTTACACTGCACACCTCCCTCCCCCAGCACCCGGCATTAGTGCCCTTTCTCCCTCCCCAGAGTGTCTGAGAGTTTAGAATATAAAGGAAAAGGTATGTGTCTGCGTCACTTTCCCAATGGCTGGGACACAACACCTAATGCCCAAGTAAAGGACTGGTTTAGCCCAAGTTTTCGGAGTTTTAGTACTTGCACGGTGGGGCAGTGTGGTGGAAGGGCCCCGACAGGGGAGAGCTGCTCAACTCCTGGTAGTCAGGAAGCCAAGCATGAGGGGAGATGAAGCCTTCCTGGCCCTGCCCCAGAGACAGCCTCTTCCCACCAGGCCACGCCCCCAGGGACTGCCTCTTCCCACAGGCTCCGCCCCCATCACTGTCCTCGTGCCTCTGAGTGCCTGAGGCTTGAAGAGACATGTAGACATAAGCCATGCTGCACACTGAGGCCGCAGAATGACCTGATGGCAGTGACAGGGTCAACACCCCAGCCCTCTGAGAAACTTGCTGCTTTTCAACTTGGGCTCACAAACCTGCAACTTACCACGCTTTATTTGTTTAGTTTGGTCACTGTGGTCCTGGGGATTGAACTCAGGGCTTTTGCGCTGATGATGTTCAGTGCAAAAGGACATCATCCCTATTCCTTTTTATTTCTTATTCTGAGATAAGGTCTCACTAAATTGGCCAGGCTGGGCTTGAGCTTGCAGTCTTCCTGCCTCAGCCTTCCAAGTGCCAGGATTATGAGCCTGCACCATCACACCCAGCTCTGTCTAATCATATTGAAAAGGTGGATGTGTCTGCTGCAGACACCATCTCTTCTGGTGATTGTGACCTCCTTGGTTGTCCTTGAAATCTCTTGCAACTTTTATCTTCATTATTAAAATTTATAGCAAAGGACTACCTATGCTTTAGATACAATATTAATGCACTTTTTTTTGCTATGTTTGAGGTTGGACCGGGGCTTTGTACATGCTAGGCAAGCACTCTGACATTGAACCACATCCCAGCCTTTAATTAGCCTCTGAAAGAATCAAGGCTGACTGGATGCCCTAGCACATACCTGTAAGCACAGCATTCTGGGAGGCTGAGGCAGGAGGATTGCATATTAGAGCCCAGCCTAGGTAACTTAGTTGCAATAGCAAACAGAAACACTGAAAGGAAGGCCAGGATTTGGCAGACAGATTTATTTATATCAGTGGGCTTACATGAGATAAGCAAGCAGGAAGTACAGAGGCAGAATAACTTATCAACTGGGGATTGGTTTATACAATGTGCATCATAGTGACCAGCCATGCATCACAGTGACAAGCCATTCCTAAGAGACAGGAACAGCCATATCTGGAACAGGAACTGTTACCTGGGCAACTAAGAAACTGAAATATAATATTTGTTGCCACTGCCCTTCTTTTAGTTTCCCCAGCAAATCTTTGTGATCTTTTGAGACAAGGTTCAACTAGAAACAGTAACGTTAGCATTGTCAGTGATCCTAGGGTGGGCCCTAGCCAAGCTCCTTGAGATTGTCTTATTACAGACTTTTTCCCTAAATTGTCTTTAGGAAGAGGCATAATTTAGGCCCGTCTGTCCTGTAACATTACTCTGGCAAGGTGGTGAGGGAGTGAATCTGATCTAGGAGAGTGTCCAATGTGCCCCGGATGCTCATCACATCTTGGTCCAATGTTTGATTGTTCTATTTCCTTGAGGCAACTGTCCATAAAATTTAAGGCAAAATAAACCACAGCTGGCAGGGGGGCAGGGAAGCAAGGACTGGGGTAAGCACTCTGAAAAGACTAAAAATCAAAGGGAATGGGTGTGGAGCAATCTTGTGAACTGTGTTCTCAGGCTTCAGCTGTGCACGGACTGGTCAGTGTCCAGGGTAACTAGAGCCAAGCTCTGAGGGCATCATCTCTTCAGAGTGAGCTGTCTGGTCCATCTAACTTTCCAGAGCATCTAAGGCTGGATTTCTGAAACTTGCAGAGGGAGTTAGTTATTATGCACCTGGGTTATACGTGTGTGAGTTATAAGCTGGTTTTTAAAAAAAAAAACAGAACTTTTAGAGCTTTGCGGCTTGTATGCTGTATGTAGTTTTTACTTCATCTAGTTTTAGAGTTACCTCTGTACAATGCAGGCCCACTGTCACTGCCAATGATCCAAAGTAAGCCATATCTAGGGATGATTTTTCTACAGCAGGCTTGTGACACAGATGCTGCAGCCTGAGTTGGCTGCAGGGATCTGGGTGCCAGCACTGCAGTGTGAGCTTGAAGAACACACGGTGGGGCCAGGTCTGGTGGCTGAGGTTGATGTTTCAGTCAGTCTGATCCCCAGAGAGGGCTTAGGCCTCTGGACCAGATTAAAGGAGAGTTTTGGACAAGAGTTTGTCCAAGGTGACCATAGCATATCTAGCTGGTCAGACTCCGCTCCTGAAAGAGCTACTTCCATCCATAAACAGAGTGTACTCAGTGTCTGTTGGGGGCTTGTTTGTACTGGCTGGCCAGTACAGCATGTGGTACTGAGACAGTTAGGTCATGGCCTAAAGTGAGCTTGTCAGCTTCCTGATCAGAAGGACAGTGGCTGTTGGAGCACAGAAGCAAAGGGAGAGGCAGCCCTTAGTGACTGGATCTGAGTATTTGCACAGGTAGACCCCTGGGCACTCCCAGGGGCTGACAGTCTGAGTAAGCATTATTGTTCTTGTGAACTCAAGAATTCAGATTCTATAAAAGCCAGCAGCTCCAAGAAATTTTGGAGTCTCTTTCTTATAACCAGTTTCTGCCAGATACGTAGCCAAGCTTTTGTGCCTTTCCAGCAGGCAGCTTGGAATTGTCGTTAATCAGAAGTGCATTTTAAAGAGGGAAGTTTTCGAACCTCTGGGTGGCAGAGTCCAGGTCACTTGTGAAGAGGGGCTGGCTGACAGGAGCCAGCTGAAGGCAGAAGGCATTTCTGAGGTCCAGGCAGGTGTACCAGCAGACTGTGGGTGGCAGAAGACTGAAGCAGTGTATGTGGAGTGCCACTGCAGCAGTATTGGCAGCTCGGAGATCTTCAACTGGCTTTACAGGCAGGAGAGGTGTATTTCAGCATTTGACAGTCTGTAAACATTTGGTAGCTTTGAAACCTCTGGATGTGTGGTTGAATTTCTAGCCAAGTCTGTCATGGTGTAGGACACCATTTGATACAGGGGGGGATTGCCCTGGAATGGAGTTTCACGATCAGAGACAGAAGGCCAATCCCCCAATCTCAGGGCCCAGGGGACAGTGACAGAATTTGGGGCTGGAAGGAACAGAGAAACAGGCTGTCTCAGAGCAGCCAAATCTATTGTCAAAGCCTCCATGAAAATAGTGGGAAAGTTCCCAAACCCTTGTGGCAATCGAGTAACAGTCCAAAAAGGGTATATTGGTTGAGAACTGCAGAATGCACAGTGATGGCTGCATTGTTGGCAGCATGGAGATCTTGCCCAAGGTGATTAGGAGTCTGTCAGGCTGATGTGTGGCTGGATGCCCATTTGTGCTTCCTGTGACATCTGACAGCAACAGGGGTCACAGTGGGGTGGCATGGTGGATGGTCAGGCTCAGAGGACGGTCCTCATCTACATCTGGGAGGAGAGTTTTCAGAACTTCAGGACTTGGTTATCTGTCTCAGGCTAATGAAGTGTCGTCTCCTCTTGGGGAACAGTCAGAGATTAAAGTGCAGGGTTAAAAGAGAGGGAGGCTGACTGGTTTGGTACAAAGGAGAGTCACTTCTAACTTGGAGAGGAGGTCTCTCCCCAGAAGTGGTATGGGGAGTGGCTTACACAGGAATCCATATTTGGTGAGAGGCCCTCCTAGGCTGCAAGTCTGTACCTGGCAGAAGGTGAGAGGCAAGAGTCTCAGCTGCTCCGCTGATGGCAACTTTTTGACAGAGGGAACTTTTGAAGACAGAGAGTTCTGCTCCATTGTCTACCAGGATAGTCACAGGTTTGCCCCTGACTTTTACAATGACCATGAGCTCTCAAGGGTCCAATTTGATAGAGCTCAGTCTGTCCTATCCATCCAGGAGCAACAGGGTCCAACTCATTTGTCAGGGCAGACAGTCCAATTTTTCCTCAGTCTAGATGTGGAACTCAGCAAGAATTGCTCACAGTTATCTCATCTGGGCATTAAGATGATGTCATCTGACCAGGATAGGCGCATGGCGGGGAGGGGCTTGCTGTGTGGCCAAATGCAGACAGTGGCCAGCTAGAGCCAGTTCAGTTGGCTGGAAGTACACAAGTCGGGAGTGACGAGTGAAGCTGTAGGTGTTGGCAGCACCTGCAGCAGCCAACGAGGTGCAGAGGCAGAATTCTCAGGACAAATGGGCTTCTTTTCCTTTTTTCTTTTCTTTGAGAGGCAGGGAATGGTCTGGTTTCATTTTTAACCCTGTTAAAGCCCTTTGTCTTGAAGTCAGGACTGTGGGTTTTAACTAATTAGCTCCCATCCCTGACTTCCTACATGTCTGTTGTGTACTCCTGAATGATGGCACAACAGACAAAGGGTGGGTGCCTCTCAGAGACAGACCACTAAGATGCCCACCTGGCTACACCCCTCAAAGGACGTAGGCACAACTTAGCTAAGGAGGGTGTGAGGACTCCGTTTTGCCATATGTTGATCACCACAGAACTGCAGGTGAGGGCCCAATCAGCCACCAGGGCCAGGGCTCCCCAGCCTTGGTGCACAGACGGAGCAGCCTATTGCTTACTCTGTCCATGCTACTCACTCACACACTCATTCAGCAGTCACTCAGAGTTAAACATTGAAACCCACTTCCCTTGAGTGTGGTCCTGACTAACGAGAGTTGATCAGACTCCCCTTCTGCTTGAGCTGAGCAGGATTGACAGACAGGCTAACTAGGGTACCCCCAGAGGGGCCTTACCAGAATCAGGCAGGCAGACAGACAGACAGACAGACAGATTGCATCCTCTTCCCTTTTGGGTCTGATGTGACCCACTTGAGCAGGGAGCCAGGAATCCTCCTTCAGACCTCTGAGGGGACTTAAGAAATCTCGAGGAGGTGTCTTCCTATTGGGACCTGGAGAGGTCCTTGCTCCATCTGTGAGAGCCACAGTGGCCACCAAAGAGGTCAGTACAGTTAGTCTACTGACCAGTGCACCAGATGCAGCAGCAAACAGAACCACTGAAATGACACCCAGGATTTGCAGGCAGATTTATTTATGTCAATAGACACTGATTGGGATCATTCCCAGAATATCAGTCCCCAATCTCTGGTGGGCTAGAGTTTATATAGGATAAGCAAGCAAGAAGTACAGAGGCAGAATGGCTTGTCAATTGGGGATTGGTTTATACAATGTGCATCACAGTGACCAGCCATTTCTAGGACACAGAAGCAACTGGATCTGGGACAGGAACTATTACCTGGGCAACTGAGAAACTGAAGTGTACTGGCCCGGGGCATGGGGTCCATTTTCTGTTATATAGTGACTTAACAAGACTCTGTCTCAAAAAAAAGAAAGAAAAAATAGAGAAAAGTCTGAGGCTGTAGTTCAGTGAAAAGCCCTGAAGCTGATACCTCTGGGCCCCTGTCTGGGTGCAGGTGTGGCTGGAGGAGTGTGCGCTGTCCACGGTGCTGCAGACCCAGCTGCGGGAGGAGCAGGAAAGCACAGTCCACGCAGTCCTGGGCCGGCTGGGCGGCCTGACAGAAGAGTGAGTGCAGCTCCCGAGGGCCCGGGCCGTGCTTCTACGGGAACTCCAGGCAGCATCAGCGTCCTCGCCTGCAAGGGGACACATGGGCCCCGAGCTTCCTGAGAATGTGAACGACTGAACATCTCTGGGCCTTGTTTTCCTGCTTTAGAAAACAGGGCTGGTGATACAGTCGCGAAGGTGTCATCAGGCAGCTGCCTGTCCTCCAGGCGAGCAGCTGGGCAGAGAGGCCGGGGTGGGGCAGGGTGACTATGGCCCCTCCCAACCCGCTCCCTGGGCATCGCTTGCTTGCTCTCTGTGGCCCCGAGCCCTGACCTGGCCCTCTTGCCACCCCCACAGGTCCACTCAGGGCATCCTGCAGGGCCACCAGCTACTCGTGCACTGCACCCTCCGCAGGCTGGGCCTCCGCAGCGACACCCTGGCCACCCTGGCACAGATGCGGCTGTCGGGAAAGAAGAGGCTCCTGCAGGAGCTTAGGGAGCAGCATGCTCTGGAGCAGGGCACCTCGCCGTGTCTGGATGAGCACCAGTGGCAGCTGCTTAAAGCCCTGGTGAGGCTTGGGGTGCCCCTAGCCTGACCCAGACAGGAAGTGACCTCCTCCACTGGTCTGCAGATGCCAACCCTGCCCTCGCCTGCAGCCTGAGCCTGCTCAGGGACCCCAAAACCGATCCTGCAGGCTCAACCAACTCAACTTCCCTTCTCCACACTGGAGGCTGCAGGCCCAAGGCAGAGCTGGGATTGAACCTGCAGCGTCAGGCCAGGGACCCACCAGTGAGGTCCATGCCCAGCTCCGATCCCTCACTTCCTGCCTCCCACTCCTGCCAGGACAGCAGTCCCAGGACCCCTGTCCTCACCACAGCTTGAGTGATGTCCCCAGCCTAGGCCCTGGCTCTATGTGACTTCTAGAAAGTCACTCAACTTCCTTGAGCCTTGGAACCTCATCAGCCCTAGTGTTCAGGCCTCACCATGTTGTAGGAGAGGGAGGATGAGGCCCTGCATTGTGTGAGGGGCCACAGAAGGCCCTGGGCACACAGTTGGTGGCTAGTAAATACCTTTATTTGAGGGAAAGAGAGAATTCTGTAGGCAGACACCTGGGCTGAGCTGTTGTTAGGCTGCCACCCCCTTCCGCCCCTCTGAGCCCCCAACCTCGGCCCCCTGACTCTGCCCTCACCCTCAGGAGGCACGCGTCCAGGAGGAGGCTGGCCGGCTCGAGGGGGACGCACAGCGCACGCGAATGCAGCTCCAGCAGCAGCTGCTGGCCGAGGCCCAGGACACACGGCAGCGGCTGCAGGGGAGCTTGGAGCAGGCAGCGGGGCAGGCGCTGCTGCTGAATGCTCGGAACACAGCCACCAGGAGCCGCACTCGGGATGGGGATGACTTCCAGGTACATGGCTGCTGCACCGCTGTGCTGGGTGCTGGGGATGCAGTGGGCAGCAGGCTGTCCCCGGGATTCCAGGCCTCCTGCTGCGCTCTGTCTTAGCAGTGGGTCAGCTGCTTCCCCTGCAAGCTGAGGCTGGGCCCACGTTTGCACGATGTCCCATCAGTCTCTCACATGCACCTATGGTCATCATGCATCGGTGCTGAGCCTGGGAGGGGAAATAGGGGCACCCCCTACCCACCACGGCCTCATTCCCCTGATAGAAATGTGGGGCAAGGTGGTTCCAAGCAGCCATTGTCTCTGAAATTCTTCCCAGTCCATTATCCTTGCTATTTATTATTATTATTATTATTATTTTGTCTTTTTGAGACAGGGTCCTGCTATGCAGCTCAGGCTGGCCTTGAGCTCACTTTGTAGCCCAGGCTGGTCTTGAACTCACAATGATCCCTCCTGCCTCAGCCTCCTGAGTGCTGGGATTACAGGTGTGCACCACCACTCCCAGCATTAATTGATTTTTAATTAATTAATTTATTTATTTATTTTTGGCCTCATGGTCTCAGAACGGCAACAATCTCCCCACATACCAGACCTGCATGCTGCACAGGAAAAGGGCAGTGGCATATTCTTACAACCCATCAAGTCTTTGCACTAAAGTTAGAGGCAGAGGCTCCCCAGCACTGTCCCTAACGTTGCACCTTACTGGCCCGTGCCAGGTCATATTGCCAAAACCCCACCCACCACCCTCGACCTGGTCCAGGCCGGTAGTGGGCAGAAGAGGGGCCCCTGGGCAGGGGAGGGGGCACCAAGTTGACCTGTGACCTTCCGGCTCCCTTTCCGACCCTTCTCTGCAGCGGACTCTGGTGGAGACTGCGGCAGATAGCGTCTACGTGACCCGTGCCAGTATAGGCCACCTGGCGCAGGCGCACTACCAGCGGCTGAGGAGGGTGGCACAGGACCACAGCGAGCGGACCCTGCAGCAGCTCAAGGCATTGCACGGTGCGTCCCAGCCAGGGCTGCAGGGGTGCTGAGCACCACACAATGCAATAGGGTTTATTTAAGTGCAGGACAAAGACAAGGACAGGACAGTAGGGTGAGTCAGGTGAGGCCAGTGTCTCCTGGGGGTGACTGATGCTGTCTCTGAGCTTCCTGGTGGGCAAAGAGATAAAGTCACTGCAGGGACCGCAAGAAGAACAGGCCAGGGGCCCCCTACGAGGTTCCCCAGACCTTGAGAATCACTTCCCATGGGCTGCCGTAAGGGCCCCTGGGTAATGGGATGTTTGTGTCCCCTGTCCCAGGAATGACATGCAGGTAATGCCACACAAAAGCCAGCTTGAAGCCCTCCCTCCCTGCACAAGAGCCTCAGGACTGGCTGGAGTCTCTGAGGCTTCCCCTGCCATCTGGGAACTGGCGCTGACCCCTCCCTCTAAGGGGGGAGGCGGGGTCCCGGGGAGCCCTGAGTGGTTGCTGCTTCCAGCTGCTGCCTGTCTCCCTGGTCCTGGGGATCCCATGAAACCTGGCCTGCAGATGCTTCCCTCTCCTTCTCTATCCCCCCCACCTGAGAGTAGAGATTTCCAGCCCTCAGTTCAAGCCCGTGAGGGATCCTTGAGGCCCCACCCCAGCGGCACCAGCTGGGCGCCTCGGAGCCAGGAAGTGTAGCCCCCCGCCAGAGTCCCCAGAACTGCCAACTGGGCCTCGGGGTATTCTGCTGAGCCTTAGCAGGGGCAGGAGGTCTGCAGCCCGCATCCGCAGCAGGGCACTGGGCGTGGCTAATGATGCGATGATGACGATCGATCGGTCTGGACAGTCCTTCCTGCGCTGTGGCTGCCGCGCTGCTATGAGGTCCCCTTGTGTGCCAGCTGCCTCTGTTGCTTCTTCCTCCTGAGCCTGGCCCATAGCTGTGGCCTGAGCAGCTGGCACCCCGTACCCTGCCCACGGCAGATGCCCTGCACTCTGGGAACAGCCGTGTCCCGCTCCCCTGGGGCCCCAGCAGCCCCACCGTGTCAGGGGCTGTGCAGAGTCCATGTGCCAAGCCCACAGCAGACTGTCATGTGTTTGATGCCCCTCCCAGGTGAGAGGATCGACAGCTACAAGCTGCAGAAAAAGCAAGAGCTCAGCAAACCCTCGTCAGGGAGCCAGGCAGCGGGCAGTGGCCCCCAGGGGGTCCCCCAGAGGTGAGGCCTGGCTGCAAGCTGCTGGGGTCCCCCAGGGGCTCTCTGCCCTACCTTGACCTGTGCTTCTCTACTGCACTTGGGCAGGTGACCCTGCCTGCATCTGGTCTCCCAGGGGCCCTCCCACTCTGCCCCACACACAGCGCCTTAGGCAAACACTGGGTCACTCCTGGGTGGCACTGGCTCCTCTGAAAGCTCCAGGGGCTCAGGCACATCTGAGGGTCACAGTTCCTGAGCGCAGCTGGCCCTTGTGACATGGGGAGAAGACACAGAGTGACCGGGGGCTTGGGCAGTGCTGACCACCTCTGTCCTTTGGCCAGGCTGCTGTCCCAGCAGAGGAGGTTCTGGGCCCAGTTCACGGTGCACCAGCGGCTCCGCCTGGATGCACAGAGGCAGAAGGCTGGGGCCCTGGACCACCTGGAAGCCCAGCTGGAGGCCCAGCTGCAGGTAGGATCACCTCGGGGACGGAGGGGCAGTGTAAAGAGGACCAGAAGCAGCAGAGCCTACAGGAGCCACTGCGAGGGACCCAGCGACCCTGTGGCCAAAGCCTAGCTCTGCAGGTCCATCGGTCTGTGGTATCTGTGACCTGAATCCCACTGGCCGGTGCCGCAGGGGGTTGTCAGGGCTGCAGCCCAGCCAGTGGTGGCAGCTGCTCACCCAGCCCAGTTGAGGCAGTGGAGATGAATGTGTCCCTCTGTGCTGATCGCCACCACTTGCACCTTTGGGCCATGTTGGTGGCAGGAGAGGTGGCACTTTATGTGGACCTACAGGAAGCTCAGCTCTTGGGATAGAAAGTCCCATTCGTGAGAGAGTAGGGGCCAGAGTTATAGCTCAGTGGCACAGTGCCTGCCTGGCAAGTGCGAGGTCATGAGTTTGAATAAGAAAAGAAAGAAAATCATGGGAGAATTTGAGGTGAGGCTACAATGCCAAGTCCCCACAGTACAGGTCTCCTGGAAGGAAGTGGTGACAGTTTGGGCCCTTTCGATGCATCAGACAGGGTGGCCTCAGTGACAGCGACCACGAGAGGAATGTGAGTGCAGTTGTGAACAGCTGTTTACTGGGGTCCATCATAGACAGTCACTCACCCCACTACCTGCCCTTCTCTGCCACATGGAGGGGCACTTGCTACTATTACCCCAGTGACGGGGGAACCCGAGGCCCTCAGAAATGGGCCAACTGGCCAGGGACACCAGCTCGCACGCTGTGGACCCCGGGCCTGTCTGCTTGCGTCATGGGGCGGGCGGAGGCGGTCAGACCCTGCTCCACGCCGCAGCCCGGGCCCTGTCTGCTCCCCGCTCCAGCAGTGGTAGGCAGGGGTGGATGCAGCCCCCACTGCACTCTCCGACCTCTCTGGGGAGGATCCCCTTCCGCACCAGGGACCGTTCCCTCCCCGCGCATGGTCAGGCTCTGTCCTGCTGGAGGGCACCTGTGGAGGGGGCGGCCAGCTGACGCTCTCTGTTTGCCTGTCAGGAAGCCGAGCAGACCTTTGTCACTGAGCTGGCGGCGCTGACCCGAGTGCCCCTTGTGGACCACAAGCCATTCTCTAGTAAGCTCGGGCAGCCGGGTGAGTCACACGCCTGGTGGGCAGGGAGGTACGGGCCCGGGTCCTTCCGAGAACCAGCTGTGTAGCCTAGGAGAGCGTGAGATAGGATCAGAATATGCAGTGAATGTTGTAGTAATTTTTTTAATTACTACAGTAACCCCGCAGGGCCCTCCGTCTCTCTTCAAACACACCGTCCTGGCATCCTCACCCCTTTAAGTCCTCCTTCTAGAGGGTCTTTAGTGGGGCTGTCACGGCTGCCCTCAGGGTCTGAACTGATTAAAAATGTTTTGCTTTCATGGTCAGTTTGACCTTGAGTGAGACCAGGAAGGCCAGCAACGCTGGATCCAGTGAATAAGGCGGATGAGGTCACAGGATCGTGTGTTTTATTTAACAGAAATTTCTGACAACGTTTGACCAACAAGGGATGGCCCAGAAAGATAGGAATGATTAAATTAAAAATTTATTATAGTAAAAGGTACATTGCCATTAATCCCCTGAAAATACCCACCCCTTCCTTCCAGTACCCTTAGACCGTCCTTCTTGGCAATGTGTCTTGTCCTGTGATAATATTTTTAAAACGCTCACCATATCTTTCAGCCGCACCATGTCTAAGGTCTCCTGGGCTCCGGTTCCTGTGCTCTGTGAGGGCGCAGTGGGGACCCGGGCCCCGCTGTCTGGTCTGTCACGGCTCCGGCCCTCACCCCCACCTCTGCTTCTGCTCACTGAAGCGGCAGTGAGCCTCTGCCGGGGACACTCGAGTCAAGTCGCAGTCATAGTCCCCTGGCAAGGGGCGGGTGCCACAGGAGGGCTGGAAGCACCCGGGGCTGCGGTCTGAGAGGAGGTGGCCGGGCCCCACCCTCGGGGGCTGGCTCTGTCCTGCTTCCTCGGGCCCCACACGGAGCGCAAACACAGAGGGCGAGAACCTCTGTCGGCCGCCCCTGGGCACAGGACGAGGGTCTAGAACACACGAAGACCTCAAAAAGTTAGGAACCCCCCAAGCTAAAAGACCCAATCCAAACATGGGCAACTGAAATGAATAGACAGTTCTCAGAAGTCCAAAGCGACAGTAAATACATGAGGGATCTCAGCACCCTGATCATTAGAGAAACGCAGACAATAACGGCCATCACCCAGAACTCAAAAAACAAATGCCGGGGAGGCTGCGGTGCGGAAGGAAGCACCCCTTCACTGCTGACGGGGATGAAAACTGGTACAACCGCTGTGGAAGGCAGTGTGGAGGTTCCTCAAAAACCTAAAACTAGAAATTCCATGTGACCTTCTAGCTGTCTTCCCCAAAGCACTAGGACATCATCTTACAGGAATCCACGCACACCCATAACTACAGCAGTGTAACTCAACAGCTAAGTTTTAGAAGCAGCCTGTACGTCCACAAACAGATGAACAGATGAAGACATGGTGTTTACATACAGCAGAGCACTACTCTGCCACAAAGAAGGATAAGCTTGAGTCATTTGTAGGAAAAAGATGCACCTTGAGACTCTAATCTTCCATGAAGTATCAGACACAGAAGCTTAAATATTGCATGATTTCTCCCATAGGAAGAACCCAAAGCATAAATAAATTAAACAGCAAAATAAAATAGATATTGGGAAATAGGTGTTTTGTAAAGAGAAAGGAACCAAGAAATGGAGCGGAGAGGGCCAGGAGAGGAGACGTAAAAAGAATTGAGATGTGTTTTGTGCGTGGACCCCCTGCCCAGGGTGAATGCGACCTTCATGGACTGCAAACACCTAAGAAAAATAAAAATTGAAGAGCTATGGAGCCTGACAGGGGAGTTCCTCCTGCTCTGGCTTGAGGTGGAACTCAGCTTCCCTTCTGGGGCCTCAGTTTCCCTCCTGGGGAGGCAAGTCTCAGGCCCACAGAGGGTCCTCACCTAGGCTGCGCTGCGCGAGGTGGGGTGGGATTGCCATCTGGACTCACAGAGCCGTGCCTGGGATGCTTGTCTTCTGCAGAGAAGCCGCTGAGGACCAAAAGGAAGAAGCTCCCGCCCCAAGACAGAAGGGACCTGGGGTCCCCCAGTGAGGACCACTCTGCCTCCGGATCACCCAGGTACCAGGGGTCCCCAGCCGGTCACCCGGGCACTCCCTGAGCCCCAGTGCGGGTCAGGCTTGGGCAGGAAGGCGCTCTGCTCTCTGGAAGGCATTTGTGCACAGTGACCAAGCCGAGGTGCAGTCAGGAGGTGCTCGGCTCTCAGCCAATTCTGCGGGGGGAGCAGGGTCCCCCCTGCACCCCACTGCTAAGACGCCACTGGGTTGCATGGGTGGCTGAGCCCTAGCACCTGCATGAGGTCCTTGTTCCCTGGGCTCAACCAGGATTTATCTGCTGGCAATCTCGTGCAAGTCTGTTGGCCAGCAGTCACTGCTGTTCCTAGCTGTCCCACCAGGGCTGGCTGAGTTCAGACGGAGTGGCCAAGGTCTCCCCAGCCGCCCTCCGGGTCTCCCCAGTGGCTGCCTTTGCCCTGTCTTAAGCAGCAAAAGGCTGAGTCAGCAAGAAATCGAGGCGGGTGACGGAGACAGCTCTAGGAAGATGCTAAAGAAAAGAAGCAATCTGTAGCTCCGGATACAGGACCTGAGGCACACAGCATGCCCCTGCCCAGCCATGCACCACGTGACCTGACCACAGGAGATCGTGAAAGTGCCCTGGAAGGCGTGAACAGGGGCAACGGTCCCAGGGCGGGAACAGTCGGGAGCTGCTGCTGGGGAGGGTTTGCGCCCTGCTTCTCCTCTCCGTGGGCCCTGGCACACTCCCCTGGCTGCCCCTTTCCTCCGGAGGGTCCCCCTTCCATCCCTGGCCTCTGTCCCCACTGCACCCTGCTGCAGAACCTAACTGCCCTGTGCTGCGGTCCTGCCCCAGCCCAGTGCCCTCTCTCCTCCACCCCGCGGGGACTCGGCCCCCCAGCACCTCCTGGACCCAAGGCCACTGTCCCCGCCACCCCCATCCCCACTCTCCCCACTCCCTGCCCCACATCCTGGCCATTTGCTGCCCAGTCTGCCCATCGGGAGCAGCGCCTGGCATGGTGCTTTCAGTGCTCTGCTCAGTCAGCGCTGAGACCTGGGCACCCAGGAGGTATCTGACTGAGTCCCGGGATTAACAACTCCGGCCCACACTCTGGGATCCTGGCCCGCAGGCCTGTCCTGCCCCTCTGGGGTCCTTGACGACATGGACGGAGGCCACCTCCAGCCATCAGGCTCTGGCGGAGTCAGGGGCCCTTGTCCCCTGGGTCACCCCGCAGGTGGAGAGAACACCGAATGGTGCCCAGGCCAGCCACACACGTGCCCCACCGGGGAGGCCCAACCATGCCCCGGCCCACATCCCAGACAGAAAAGGGCCCCTTCAGTGACCTCTGGGACCCGCAGGCTGGCAGTGTGGACACTGGTGAGAGGGCTCCTTGCGTTTGGGGCGTGAAGGCCGCCCATGCAGATGGTGCCTCACATCAGACCCAGTGGAAGTGGGGCCCAGAGGCCTTGGGGGGGGTGCTGCCATGCCTGACACGGGGACCCTGGCCACAGCTCTGGGGCACAGAGCTCCACAGGGTGCTTCTGAGAGGACCCTTCCCTGGTGACAGTGTCTCCAGTGCCTCGGTCACAGGAGGACTTTAAATCAGCACACAGGACCCTGTCCTTTCCCCCTGTGAGGTGTCCCCGAGCCTGGCCCCCTTGGGTCCGCCTGTGATCCTCCCCTGCACATCCCTGTTCGCTCCTGAATAAATGCAGGTATCTTCAGAACCGCCTCCTCACTTTGTGTTCACTACACACGACTGCTTCCGGTGTGGGAATTCGGGACCTGCACACAACTCATCTTAATTCCGTTTCACCCCCTTCCCTCTGCCCTGCCTTCCCTCCACCTCTCGGCCCCATCCGTGTGCAGTAGGTCCACCTCCCTGTTCCCTGTCTTTTTACTTTATTCATACTCTGCATTTCTCATATGGGAGAAACATACGATATTTAAGCTTTTGTGTCTGATTTATTTCACTGAACGTTATGGCCTCAAGGGGCCTCTATTTTCCTACAAATGACTCAAAGTTACCCTTCTTCATAGCAGAGTAGTACTCCATTTGTGTGTAGATACCTAATTTCCTTTGTCCATTCCTCTGTGGATAGACATAGGGTGCTTCCAGGAGTTAGCTATTGTGCATTGTGCCGCCATGAACATGGGCACGCGTGGAGCGCTGTAACGTGGTGCCTTTAACTCCTCTGGGAAGATACCTACACTCCCACTGGCGGTGCTGCCTTGCCAGCATTTATTACTTGATTTCTTGGTGCTGGCCGTCTTTCTGAGGTGAGATGGAATCTTGGTGTTGTTTTCACCTGCATTTCTCTACTAGCCAGTGGTGGCGAGAGTTTTCCATGGACCGGCCATTTGCGCTTCTTCCGGGAAGTGTCTGTGCATTTCGGTTGCCGTATTTTGATCGGATCCTTTATTTTGGGGGTGTCTAATTGTTTGGCTTCTTTACGTATGGTCGGTGTCAGTGCTCTGTCTGAGGGACAGCTGGCGCACATTTCCCCATTCTGGGTCTGTCCCCTTGCTCTGTTGGTGGTTTCCATTGCTGTGAAAAGCTTCTTATTTTGATGGGCCCCACTTGTTGGTTTGATGTTGTTTCTTGTGCAGCTGGGGTTCTGTGCAGAAAGTCCCTGCCTACACTTCAAGAGTCTTATGTGGATCTTACGTGAAGTTAAACCCTTGTATTCTGAGAGCCCTCCTTCCGTGTTTCGTCTGATGAGAACAGCACCCCCACCAGCCCCAGAGACCCCAGCTGTGACCCCCAGCAGTGTCCCCGGCACCTCCCGGAGTCCCGGAGGCCATCAGTCACGGGTCCAGCCAAGGCCAGGCTGGGACATTTCCACGTTCCCAGGCACATCCAGAACATACTGCACAACATGGCTTGAGTCCATGACTGGGGGAGCCCGTCTTGGAGATTTTTCCGAGCTACTTGGGAGTTTCAGTTTCCCAGAACCTGATTTAGCCTCTGCTAGTCGGAAAGAGCAGTTTCTTGCGGAGCAGCAATCGGTGTGGTAGGAGCAAGTCCTACCGCATCCTTGAAACTCCGACTTGAAGTTCCAGGTGGGGTTTCCAGAGTTGGCCAACAGTGCCCCCTGGTGGCTCTCTGCAGCGTTGCAGTCATCTGGAGTCTGAAAAGCTGAACCGTGCAAAGTTCTCGGGACAGTTGGGGTGGAGACTGTCACAAGGGTCCTCTGCACTAGGTGTCTGAGTAGGTGGTGCCTGTGTGCCTGGTAGCAGGATTGCAGCGAGTGCAAACTCAACACACCTCTGCAGCACCAGGGTCAGCCGTCCCGAGAGGGTGTGAATGCACCCCTTAAAGAATCACAAGGTGGGACCCACATGCACCCCTCCTCCCCCAGTCCACTTCTAAGTGTCCCCTCCTTAGCCCAGGGGAATTTTCCCTGCGCTGCTAGACCCTGGCCCGCACTGGCCTCCCACCTGCACGCTGGGACTTCAACCCTGGGACAGCAGCAGGAAGTGGCTCAGAAAACGCTGGGAAGGAAGGGAAGGCCACCTCACTCTCAGAGCAGTTTCCTGGGCCTGGACCCAGTAACAGAAGTGCCCTGATGAAAACGCACACAGATAGGGCTTGGGGTATAGCTCAGCAGTGCAAGTGCCTGCCTGGAGAACACAAGGTCTTGAGTTCAATCCCCAGTACCTCAAAAAAAAACAAAAATTGACACCACAAAACCCACACAGCTGGCTGGAGGACACAGCATGTACAACGGTGTCCTAGCGTAGGGAGTCCCAGAGAGAGGGAGACCAGAGAGGAGGCCGCAGGTGCAGCGAAGGGCCTGCGCCCACTGTGGCTCTGCCTCTGTTCTCACTGGCTGTGGGTTGTCACAGTGATGGAGTGGGATTGGAAGGGGGTGTCCAGTTTGCTGTGAAGCTGTGAAGCTGGATGTGAAAGTAGGGTGTGTAGCACCTCCTGCTCCATCTGAGGGGCTCTCACCCATGGCCAGCTGGCCAGCCCCCATCACCAGGACCCAGTGATCTAGAGTACTGCCCAGTGGGGAGAGGCTGAAGCCCTCAGCCTGGAAGAACTGAGGGTCTGCCTCAGTCTTCTAAGGTCCCCAAGTAGGCCCTGAACCTCCACATCCTGGAATGGGCCACTAGCAAGTGAGCACCTTCTCTCTAGTCAGGTGGCCCCGGTCCTTTCTGGCAGGACTTCTGTGGGTCTGCTTTGTAGAAAACAGAAGCTGCAGTCTGCTAGGGGCCCCTTTGGTTTGGAATCCTCTCTTCTTGCTCTTTTGCCCTTAGATCAGGTGATTGGAGAGAAACTTCAGGAAATGCTGCTGTGATGTACGCAGTCCTTCCACCCAGACCAGAGTGACAGAGAGCACTGTGAGCGCGTTTGTGGCCAGAGCAGGCGTGCTCCTCCGCAGAGATCACCAAGAGCTGCACTGACAACCTTCTCAAGTCCACATCCCGGGAGTCACGTGCCCCGGGGTGCGGGACTCCCTGGGCAGCACAGGCCACTCTGCAAATGGCGCAGACTGTAGAGGTGTCAGAGTCAGCCTGGAGGGGACACAGACAAACCCCAGCTGCCGCCAGAGCCGGGTTGGATGCTTGGTGTGTTCGCAGCTGGCTGGCTCCATGCACATCACCCCTGGGAAGTAACAGACACTGCCCTCAAGGTCTCTGCACCCCACAGGGGCCAGTAGGGCACCACAGTCACAACACTGTGGGCCGCTGTCACCTAGAGGCCCCATCGTGTGGTCACCTTGTCGCCAGCAAAGGCTTCACTGCAAATCCATGGGGGAGAATGGTCTTTCCCTTCTAAGGTGTGGGTCCATCGGCTATCTCGAGGGAACGCAGAACCTCCAGCCTTGCCTTTCATGGTGCACTAAGGTCATTGTGAGATGGCTGAGCCCTACGGGGGAAAACTAAAAATTCAGGAAGAAATTCTAGCAAGACACCCACAGGCTGAGGGAGCTCCGTGGCAGAGGCTGAGGTGGCAGGGGTGGAGGAGAGAAGGAACCACCTTCCCTGAAGCTTTCTCAGAATCTCTCCTGTACCTCCTGCAATCTCAGGAGATGGAACAAAATCATGTGCCTGGCCAACTTAGTGACCTAGTGAGACCTTGTCTCAAAAATAAAAAATTAAAAAAGGAAGAGGGATGTAGCTCAGTGTGATGGGCCGGGCTCCATCCCCAGTACTGCAAAGAAAAGGGTGGAGTTACTGCAGCTCAGCTCTGTTATGGTTTGTGTCTGGATGTCCCCGCAAAGCCTCATGCAGCCTTGGGGTGGGCTTCTAGAGTCTTTGATTGACCAACCCATAGTCCAATGCCAGGATTATGGGCGTGAGTGCTACCCCCACCCCGCCCTGAGATGGATTGTTTGCATACAGTATAAGGGAGGGAAAAAGCCTTGTTCTTGGACACTCCTCCCTTTTTGCTCTCTTTGCTCTTGCTGTTTTCTGCCGCCATGAACAGTTGCCCTCCGCCATGTGCCACCCTGCCTTGGAGCCAGCCGAGCATGGACTGAAACCTCCACACACTGTGAACTAAATAAACCTTTCCTTTCTTAACTTTGGACCTCGGGTGCTTTGTCTCAGCAATGAGAGAAAAGTAACCAAGACAAGCTCCAAGATTCCCCTGTCCCACCAGGCTGCCATCTCCTGCAGCTGTGACCCTCGGAGCTGCTGGCCTTGCTTCCTGGTGTCACTGGCTGGACCACAGCTGCCTGACCCACCAACTATCCTAGGGGATGGATGTTAGGACCATTGCTGCTTCTGCCTCACAGGGATAAGGAGGCACAGCCCTGCAGGAAAGGGTCACCTGCTACTGGCTTGCCTCTCTGGACACTTATTGTTACAGGCAGCTAGTTAGATAGAAGTATTACAAGGGTTATAGGCAGTTAGACAGGGCCAGGCCCTCGAAGGAGCCAGTGCAGAAGATGATACCTTTCAGCTGTGGGGGAGACAGACACCTCCAGCTGTGGACAAAAGATTAAACAGATGCACCCACATACTTCCCTAGGGATGGACCTCAGGCAATGGTACTCCAAACAGGTAGCGATCACGTCGAAAAAGCGAGGAAGAGTCGCTGACCCAACCCCCTGCAGGAAAGGCCCTGCTCTGTGTTCATGTCTGTTTGCAGCGTGACTCGCTTCCCCATTTGATCGCAACTTAATCAATTTTACCTGAACAATTATGCTTGTAATCTTATTGGCTGACCATAGTTTTGTCCCACCCCATGCCCATCTAGCAAGTTTCCATGTTTTCTACCTTGGACCTGCCTCACCTCGTGTTTTTGCCCTATAAAAGTCCCTACAGAAGACAGGTTCCTGGCAACCCACGCTAGTTCCCCTTCTGTCCCTCTCTTGGGGAGAGGCTTTTTTTCCCTCAATAAATGCTCTTAACCTCCGATGTTCCTAAAATTCATTCTTCAGTTTTAGAGAATATGAGCTCATTCCAGATATCTTTCAGGTTGGGAATTTCTTTCCCCTATATCACTATGTTGCCTTTTAATGGTTCAAATGTCACAGCCAGCCATTCTTCCTGCCCACTCTCCTGCCTCAGCTTCCAACCTTGTTTCAAGAATTCTCTCGCAAACCCAAGGCAATGACTCTTTGATCTCAATGCACCTTGGGGTCTTAACAGGGTTGGGGGCCTAAGGAGGCAACTAAACCATCCCTAGCAACCTTCCTACAACTGCAGAGCCTGGTGGTTATGGGCCTTGCAAAAAACTCCGAGTTCAGGCTCAAATCCTGGTTCTGACCCTTTCTCACTGCATGATCTTAGATGAGCTCTTGGCCAGGCTGTGTGACTCAGTTTCCTTGTCTGTACAACTGGGACTGTGGTTTGAGTGGCCCCATAGGCTGAAATTTAATCTGCATGGGGAGATGGGAACCGAACCAACCATGATGTTCAGTGATGGAACCTTTGGGGGTGATCAGGACTAGGTGAGGTCATCAGGGTGGGGCCCATGACAAATCCTGAGGGTTTTATAAGTGGACAGAGACCAGAGGAAACACCCATGTGCAACACACACTTCCCAGCCCTGGCCACCTGGGAGTGCCAGGCCAGCCATCACAGGGGCACCCCATGGAACCTTGAGCCAAGTACACCTCTTTTCTTTACAAAGTGGCCTTCCTCGGTTCCTTATAGTAATGAAAGACAGACCAGTGCACAGGGATGACAATATCCCCACACACAGAGCCCCTGGCTTACAGCAAACACAAGCAGGTGTCCGCCTGTGTCCTCCTCCTCATCTGCACCATTGTTAAACCTGGAGCACACGCACCTCTGCCCAAGTTGTTGTCCCTTCTCAGAGTGCAGGAGGCATGATCAAGATATACAGTGAATGCATGAATGTTAAAAACGTGTTACAGTTAGTGACACGTTGCCATGAACGTCCCTCTAACTTCTCCCCCTTGATGTAAACACACTTAGCCCACTGTTCCCGCCCCTTCCTGTAGCAGCTCTGGAAGTCCTCCATTGTATCTTCACTAGGTATGATTAGAACACTGTGGTGTACGCTGCTGCCAGCGGCCGTGCGGCAGAAAGTCAGGCTCAGAAAGCACGACCCCGTGTCCTCCTCCACCTGGGCCCCTGGGTCTGCACCACGTAACTTCTGGCTCCTCCCCAAAGTCAAAACAACTGCGAAAGGAAAATATTTCAAGTAGAGTCAGGCCCCTGGGGCAGCGATGACGGCACAGCTAACAGCTCCCAGGAAAGAGGACGTCAGAGCTGCTGCAGAAAGCGGCAAGGGCTGCGGGAAAGGTGTGTTTCAAAGGGCGGCCTGTGAGGAGCAGCGTGTCTCTCACTGAGAACAGTAAACACTCACCGCCTTTCCCCCCACCGGGTATGGCTCGTGGGAGTCAAGTGGAGAAACCAGTAGTCCAAGTCAGTCTGCAGGCGCAGAGGAGTAGCACAAGCCACGAGGAGTCGAGGAAAGGCTGAGGAAACCACACCACGGCCTGCACCTGTTCCGTCTTTCCTTCCATGGGCTTTAGCCTCCCAATGTCAGGAGCCGGTTCTCCTCCTTCCCTCCTCGGCCTCCCCAGCTGAGTCCTGGGGATGCGACCCCCACGGTTCGCCTTACCACAGGGCTGGGAACGGCAGAGCATTTAAGCCATCCCAAGGGAAAACCCCAGCCTGTCCCAGGCATGGCAGTGAAACCTGTAATCCCTGCTCGCTGGGAGGCTGAGTCAGGAGGATTCCAAGTTTGAGCCCAGCCTAGACATGTCAAAATAAAAAACTAAATAAAATATGGGCTGGGGATGTAGCTCAGTGTGAAGTCCCTGGGCTTTAGGTTTGAGTCACTTGCAGGAAAATGGATTCACCTTGAAACCGTAACACTAAGTAAAACTAAGGAGACGCCGAAGGTTAAATGTTACATGGTTTCTCCTGTACAAGAGACCCAAAGAATAAATTATTTCAAGATCAGAATAAAGACAGTGAGCAGAAAGGCAGACCTCAACCCTGTGGACATGGGAAATGCAGGGGTGGTAGCAGATGGGAGAAGGGAGGGAAGGGACCGAGATGGGCTTTGAACCTGCACCAGTTTCCCATGAGGCACACGTTTCTTACCATGTGTACTGCAAGCTACTGTACACTACCAAAGAACAACAACAGGCAAGGAAAAGCCCCAGCCAGGTCAGCGGGCAGTTCATTTTATTTTTTTTCACAAGCTTTGAATTCAGAAATAAGAGCCACAAGTCATTATTAAGTAAAAATGGGGGTGATTACAAAGGAAAACTGTACAAAACGTTAAAAATCTGACTGTCCCATCCACCTCCTCAGAGGGGGCAGGGCAGGGCACCCTGGGGCAGCGGTCACCCCACCGTCCTCAGCCTGAATGGGGATGGGCGTCCCCTGTGAACCTGGCCCGGCCAGAAGCCCAGAGCTGGCTGGACGGACACAGAGCGGAAAGACATGGCGGCAAGTTGGGGCATCACAGAGACAGGATCTGACACAGGGTGGGGGTGGTGTTTCTTTGAGACCAAGCGGAAGGGGTCCTCTGCCATTCTGAGAATTCACAGATCTCGGTGGGTGGGGTGGGGTGGGGTGGCTTCTTTCTGGGGCAGATCAGGGTGGGGGCATCCAGTGAACAGCTTCGTTTCTGAGTTTGGGCATCAGCCCTGAGGGCTTGAGGTCTCTGCGTGGTGTCTACAACAGCCCTTGGTGGCCGTGGCCACACTCACAGACTCGCATACACAGCTTAGAACATGCATCAAACTATCCTAGGTCACTACGGGTGCAAAGGAACCGCCACTCACAGGGTCACGGAGCCACTGAAGCCACAGTGGGGGACAGTACAAGACGATGCTAAAACCTGTGGCTCACGAGGGAGGGGAATGGAAGCCACGCTCCGAGGCAGCCTCAGCCTGAGCAAACAGCTGTGGGCAAGGGTTTCCAAGCAAAAACACCACACTAGTACCACTTCTTCCTAAACCAAAAGAGAAAGGACATCATTCTGTTCCCCCCATCGGTGCCAACTAAAACTGTGGGTTTCAAAGACAGGGACAGGAAAAGGGATGGACTGTGCTCCCAGAATCCTTTGCTCTATCCCATCTGCTTCTCTGTGGTCAACCGAGGCTGGTGATGTTCGAACGGCCACCAGGGGGGGCCACGATGCGGTGGCCGGTGCGCCTGGGGTTGTTGTCATCTATCTGAGCGCCTGCGGGAGACAAGAGACAGTCAGGGCCGGGTGAGACGCACGCGGGGACAGGGGACACAGGCTGGCTTCGCGCACCCGGCACTGCCCACACTGTGGCTCAGCTCAGTACGCAGCCGTTCCAGCCCTCTGCTCTCTCCTCTGTCCCCTCAGCTCTTGGGTCACCGTCCTGCACATCCCTGGTGCTCGTTCTCTTCTGGTCACCCCAGAAAGTAACGTTCTGGTACAGGTCAGTAAACGCCCCCTGAGCACTTCCTGCGTGCAGCCCTCAGAGCCTCAGAAACGTGGGGTTTTGTTCAGGCACCTGGGCTCAGCACCACATCCTGGTATTTTGACACAATGTTAGGGGGCCTCAGCTTCCTCTTCAAAAAACTGGGTCACCCCACTGCACACACAGGGCGATCGTGAGGGAAAGATGCAATCAAGGATGGTGAGGGCACTTTGCAAACCTCAGAGGAACAGGCTGAGGCCCACACCTCACAGGGACAGGGCGCACATGTCCCCACACGTGCCTGAAGCTGTCCCAAACCAAGGGCAGAATCCACGTGTGGTCCCAGGGGCCCCCACTGGGCACCCACCTGACAGGCTGAAGTTAGACTGGTGCAGGTTCCGGATGGGCGGCGGCTGGTGCTTGGAAGGCGAGGACTTGGCAGAAGGGGCAGGGGTTGCATATTTGGGTGTGGCAGGCACCTCGTACACAGGACCGTCGTACATGCCCCGGGAGACCCCGTGCAGTCCCGAGACCTGCGGAGGGTTGCACGGGTGGCTGAGCTGGGGTGTGCATCTATATGCTTTCTGTACTGTCACACGGCAGGGGGTAGGGAGGGGAAGAAGTCACGGATGCACACAGGAATGTGCACACACACTCCCCCATTCACGTGCACCCCCTGCCTCACACACACACCTCACACCACACACGAGTGCTAACAGGAGCCATATTTGTGCACACACGGACACATGCACACATACACACACACCGATACACTCCTAAGTATACACTAAGTATACACGTGTGTTTATACACATACAGCTCCACGCAAGAGGACCTCAAATCCTCCTACCAGGAGCTGCGGCTCTCCCCACCCTCCGGAGCCTAATCCCACTGCCAGCCCCTAAGGCCCCCATCCTCCTCCAGACCCCAGGAGAGCTCCTTGGTGCACCAGGGTTCAGGCACAGTTGGACAGGGAGATGACTCTGGAAAGAGGGAGGAATGGGAGGGGAGAGGGAGAGCCACTGGGAGGGCAGCAGCGCAGGCTGCAGGGATGGGAACTGCTCCGCAGGAGAGCGGCTGGTGCCCCGGGGCTGCTGCAAGCTGGGGGCTGCACTGGGGCCAGCTGCCTAGGACAGAGCCATGGGCCTGTGCCAGGCCTCTGAGAACAGCATCCAGGTGCCTGTTCAGGGCCCGCCAGGGGCCAGTGACAGCAGGTGACTGTGTCCTGACCCCAGCCCTGACTTCCCCTCTCCCCCTACAGCAGGCAGGCACAGGCTCACAGGCTCCTGCTTCCTGGCCGGCCTCTCACCGCCAGCACCCTTCCTCCTGCCTTCTGGCCCAACACCCTCGGGCCATACCCCCACCCGGACAGCCCGAGCCAGGTGCAGTGTAGCCAGAGCCCACCTGGCCTGGCCCCTCCTCTGCCCCTAGCCGGGGGAGGGCGGCCAGGGGCCTTCCTCCCACACCAGAGGACCTGGCTGAGGGCAGGCATCTGTTCTTCCAGAATCCACTGTCTTCCAGAGACGTCAGTGCTGACCGACTTGGGGGGTTTGCTACCCTCTCCCACCCTCAGGTTCTCCTCTACACCATCTCTCTCCCGACACACAGTGTCTGTGTGACGTGGTGTCTCTGAGCTGCACCACCCCAGGTGGGGGATGTAGAGGGACAGCAGGCAGCAGACAGCAGTGGGGCTGGGGTCAGGGGAGGTGCTTGAACCTTCCTGCCTGCAGTGGGAAGAGAACACATGTGCACCACAGCACTCCCACACACTAACACCATGCACAGCACACACACACACACACACACACACACACACACACACACACACGGCTGGTCTTTCTGGCACACAACACCGGCTGGCCCAGTGGGAAGCTGGTTGGCATAGAGATGGAAGGACGTCCCACCTCAGAGCTGCAGTAGATGGGACAGAGCCCATTCAAGGCCTTTTCTGGGCTGCCTAGGGCACAGCTGAGGAAGAGCCACTGGACAGATGTAGAAGGGGGACACACATGGCCATGACACTTGTCATGCTGCACAGGACAGACCCTGATGCCTGGACACAGGACGAGGCTCTGACACACCATCCACAAACCTTGTTGCGGATTTTGACACGCTGGTAGAGGTGCTCGGGGAAGGGCTTCCGAGGGATGAAGCGACCCATGCCCTTGCTGACATTGATGTTGCCGTCTTCGAAGACGATCTTGCCCTGGCTGATGACCACCATCGGGGAGCCGTGGCACTCCATGCCCTCAAAGATGTTGTACTCTACTGCCTGCCGCCCAAGCACAAGAAAGTGTCACTCCCCTGTGGTTCCCAAGGTTTTCCTCTGCATGAACTATGTCACTCACATGGGTGATTTTGCACATGAGGGTTCCCCAAGCTCACTCTCCCTGTCCTAAAGCATCCGCTTCAAGGCTATGTAGTGTTTCTCAGTCTACACTGCACATAACCAACACCCGCAGCCAAGCACTCAGGTTGCTCGTGGCTCGAGAGAATCAAATTAGTATTGTTCAGGGGCAGCAAGAATGTCAGTGGTGACAAGCAGTATGGCAGCTCTGACCATCATGGGCATCCCTGGGCGAAAAATCCAGAGGTTACTTTGCAGCCAACAGTCCGATGAACCAACCTTTGCTTATGACTTCCAGGTGTTGTGCCTTGCTTCCCTTCAGAGTTACCATTCTTAAAAGGCGTTCTTTCTTCTTGTTTTTGTACTTACTGTGATCCCTTTTGGATCTCCTTACGATAGCATAGAGGAGAGGTCGATCCTGAGCCAGGTGCTCTAATACAACTGGCTCATAGCTCTGTTCTCCTAATTTTACTCCCTCCTCGAAAGCAGCCCGAATCTGACACATAGTTGGTGTAATTCTTGGCTCTCTGCTCCCCTGTCCCACACCACACAGCTAGGTTTACTGTGGCTTTGTAATACGTCTTAGTAACTTGGATGACTAATGCTCCCTCTTTCCTGCTTTCCTCTTTGCTCTGAAATATTTTGGTTATTCCCACATTTGCCATCAAAAACTGTTTTTCCAGTGGAAAAAATCACAATCTGTTGACTTTCAGATGCCTTTAAATGTATAGATTACACTAGAAAGCAGTGATACATTCCCTATGAGTCTTTTTAGTGTTAAAATCCTTGCATTGACCTAAGTTTTGAGTTTTTATCGCTGTTAGAAATAGAAGCTTGGTTTCCATTCCATTTTCCAAGGTGGTCTTTAAGAAATGCTACTGACTCATTGTACTGATTTATAATCAGCCAAGAGATTCTCTTAAAGTTTTTGATTGTTTTTGGGTGCATACATTGGGTTTTCAAGCAAATGACCGTATCGGTAAACAGCTGCTAACATCGTACCCCACTCTGCGATGGCAGCAGCCCCAGAAACCAGACTCACAGCGCTCCGATCATTTGCTAATCAGGTCCTTCCTGAGCCCCGAGTGGTCCTGCCACACAGTACTGTGTAACTGCATTGGCACTGTGTGGCCCACGCCTGCCAGAGGAGGTGCAGGAGCCGGTCACGTGCTCACCCCTGAAAGTGAGTCCTGGCTTCCCACCCACCCGCCCAGCTCCTGCAGCCCAGAAGCTCCTGTACTGAGGGGACACTGACCCGCTGCATTTCTAAACTGGGGGCACTCAGGAGGCTGGGGTTGTAGAACTCGTAAATGTCACTCTCTGTGTTTCACAACTGCATAGAACTTTACAGCTTAATGACTTCCTCTCTTAAAAGTTGTATGTGATCAAACACTCTTGCCTAGTCCATCTGCAAGCCCAATGCCTAGTTCCCTCCCACAGCGATCACCGTGATGGATTCTTTCTATCCTTTAAAGTTGCCCATCAGCAATGGCTGCATGAACAGAAAGCAGAACACCTGTGTGGTGGAAACAGTTCAGCCAGACAGGAAAACAAGGCCAGTTCCTGTCACAGCCTGGGTGATCGGCTAAAACATCACGCTAAAGGAAAAGCAACCAGCCATAAAAGGTCACATACGTAAACATCCAATTATATATAGGAAACACCCAGTGTCAGCAAATCCATAGATCAATGGAACATATTAGAAGATGCAAAAATAACTCCAAACACACTCAGCCCCCTGGTCTTCAGCAAAGAGACCAAACACCCTCACTGGAAGAAAGATAGCCTCATTAATAAATAGTGCTGGTAAAGCTAGACTTCTCCATGTCAAAAACAAAAATTCAACCCATGTCTCTCACCATGCACAAGCTAAAGTCAAAATGGATCAAAGATCTAAATATCAAAAGAAACACTAAATCTGCTGGAAGATAGACGAGTAGAACTCTTGACACAGGTGTAGGTAAAGATTTTATGAACAAAACACAGACCACAAGAGAACTATTACAAAGAATCAATAAATAGAATCAATAAAAAGCTTTTGCACAATAAAACAATCAACAGAATGAAGAAACAGCCCACTGAGCAGGAAAAAACTTTTTGCCAATTGTTCCTTAGACAAAATACTAATATCTACAACATATAAAGGACTTGACATAAATCAGACCCCCAAATTCAAGGACCCAACCCCCAAATGGGCCTCTGAGATGAACACACACTTCTCAGATAAAGTAGTACAAAGAACAAATAAATACATGAAAAAATGTTCAACATCACTGGTCATTTGAAAATCTCAGCAAATTTTTAAAATGCTGAGATTCCATCTCGTTCTAGAAAGAATGGCTATTATCAAGAAATCAAACAAAGCTGGCAGGGCTGTGGGGAAAAAGGAAGCCTTCTCCAGCGCTGGAGGGGGTGTAGCTGGTGCAGCCGCTGTGGAAATCAGGGTGGAGATTCCTCAAAAAACCAAAAGTAGAGGTTTCAGGGGAGCCAGCTACTCCCCTTCTTGGTATCTTCGCGAAAGAATTAAAAGCGTCACACATCATACCACGGGGATAAGTGCACAATCATGTTCGTAGTGGTAAAGTTTGTCATAGCTAAATCTCAGAAACAGCCCAGGTGCCTGTCAAATGATAATGGGTCAAGATGTGGTTTATTTTTTTTTAAAATACAACGGAGTGCTTACTACTCTGTGGTAAGTAAGGATAAACTTGAGACACTTACAGGTAAACGGATGCACCTTAGCCCATACTCTTAAGTGACGTTAGTCGGAAACGCATGCATAAACAACACCTTGTTTCTCTTGTGTGAGAAACCAGAAGTGTAAATAGGACCAGCATGTACCCTAGGTATTATGGAACAGGACGAAAGTGCTCTACTGGGGAGGGAAAACGGGGGGGGGCACAGGGAGAAGGGAAAAGAACAAAGAGAGGTTGAAATGGGGAAAGAGCTTCTGTAAATGAGGAGGGGAGGGGGCTGGAGGGAGGGTAGGAGAGTGGGGAAAGGGAGAGGGCCGAGGTGAGTCGTGCACAGGGACCAAGGCCTGCGATCGAAGTGATCATTGTGTAGATTTAACATGTACCGATAAACTTAAGAAAGAAAAAATAGGGAGGGAGGGAGAGACAGACAGAAAAGACAGAAACAGGGACAGAGACAGAGACAGAGACCGGACAAATTATCAAAACGGTTAAAAGAGTCACCAGTTTAGGTCTTTATAATTAGATGATGAAGTTATAAAATAAAAATGTAATTACCATAAAAGTCAAGATTTCATTACCAGATTCTACTTAGACAGGATGGTGGGGGCTGCAAAAAGGTTTACCTTGTAAAAATTCATTTGGCTGTATATTGTTTAATGTGAGTTTTCTGAAGGTTGTTGTATTTAAAAATAAAAAGTCTTTCCAAAAGAGAGAAAGAAAGAAAGAGAAAGAGAGAGAGACAGAGAGAGAGAGAAAGGTTTGCAGCTGCCAGGGGTTGGGAGGAGGGATGGGGGTGAACTGTTAAGGAGTGCAGGATTTCTTAGGGGGGCAATGAATATGTGCTGGAATTAATGATTTTACAACCTTCAAAACACCAAAATCACTGCAGTTTCAATGACTGAACTGACAATATGCGAATAATATCTCAGTTTTAAAAATTCAAAAACCAGGTTATGATTCAAACATGTTTTCACCCCTATGATGTAGCACTCTGAAGGAACTAAGTTTTCTACTATGGTATGAAAGAAGTTGTGACCTTGTCGCAGAAGAATTTAAACATTAATCACCATTCAACTGTTATAAAGAAATGTTTAACTTAAATACAATGGCTGATCAAAAAATACAACATGTATTTAAACTGAAAACGTTGCTACCATAAAAGACACACTGCCACGAGTCCCTCTCAAAGTCCTTCCCCTCACTATGAACACGCTCATCCCATCATTCTTTGCCACTGTCTGAAGCAGTTCTGGAAGTCCTCTCCCTGACAGTCTTCATGAGATGTAATAAAAAATATGGTGAGTGTTGCCGTCCTGTGCCATCCAACAGAAAGGCAGTTTGTAAAATCTGCGTTGTGTCCTCATCCATCATATTCACTGGGTCTGGCGCTGTGTGACTTCTAGCTCTTTCTCAAAGTCAAAATGACCACCAAAGGTAAATGTTTTAAATCAATTCAGGACATCCAGGTAGGTATGAGAGCACAAGACACTCAGGAAAGAGGACTTCCAGAGCTGCTGCAGAAAGTGGCAAGGACCATGGGATAAGGGTGTTTGGAGCAAAGAGGGGTATTTTGAAGATTTATGGCAATGTGTATTTTACTATAATAAAATATTTAAAATTTAAACATGCACTGTATTTTTTTATTGCACCTCTGTAAGATGAATCTCTGGTCCTGCATTTCTCCTTCTATGTTCTAGAAATCATTACCCTCCAGCAGTGTGTAAGTGACCCTGCCTGGGGCAAGAGAGGGACAGACAAAATCCTCAGGCCAACTGTCCCATGGGCTCCTGAACTGTCCTTTTTAATATGGAAAAAATTCAGACCTGGTCTGGCACAGAGGGAGAGACCACTTTCCCAAGTTGACCTCACTGGAAAACAGTGACTTTCCAGGTGGTATCCACAGGCTTGAGACAGAGATATGGGTCAAACTGTGAGGTGACCTTGTTTGGAAACAGGGTCACTGCAGGTATGACTCTTTAGGAGAGGCCATCCTGGAGCAGGGTGGCCCTGGATCCAATGACTGCAGTTCTTACAAGAAGATAACAGGGCACAAGGAGAAGCCCTGTGGGGACAGAGACAGACGCGGGAGTGACGCATCTACAAGCTCAGGCACGTGGAGGACTGTGGTGACACCACACACCAAGGAAAGCACAGGGCCCAGAGCCCACGCGGGACCTCTGGAGGGACCGTGGTCTGGCCACCTCCTCGAGTCTGGGTCTGTGACCTCAGAGCCACAGCAGAGAAAACTGCTGTTGTTCAGGCTACCCAGTTTATGCCACTTCATTAGAGCAGCCACAGGAAACCAACACACCTCTCCTCTCTGTGTCCATCTGTCACTGATTAACAACCATGCAGCTGAATTAGAACAAGAAGTCCGTGAGATCTGAGGGTTCCATGAGAGGCCCATGCCTGTGGAGTGCTGAGCAATGAGTGTCGCCAAATGGCGCTGGATCCCAGCAACAGCTGGAGTTGCCCAGAGCCTGGCCTGAAGCCTGACTGCACATTGGAAAAGTCTGAGCACACGACCCTGTGTGCCTGGCTCAGCTGCTTCCCTTTGGGTCCTTGCCTGTGCCCTGGGGAAGCTCACTTGGATCCGTGGGCTCCCCTCTAGACTGGAGCCAGATCATATCACCAGACATGCAGGGTGCAGAAGGCTGGAGGTGTCACTAGGAAGCGCTGTATACATTCAAACGGCCCTGGCCTGGACCGTGCACACCTACCAAGACCCCTACGGCCCTGAGAAGTTTCTTGGAGCCAAGCAGAACCTCAGGTCATGCTCATGAGCCACGGCAAGTGTTTCCTCAGAGACTCCTGTTCCTGGTGCCCTGGCCCCATCCATGCAGTTGCACCCCTCCCCACCACGGGGGCCGGGCACGCTGAGCACTTTCACAGTGAGACCTCACACTGTGCGCATGCCCTGCTTCCAGCCTGGGCCCTTCAACAGACTCCAGGGAGCAGGGACTGGACAACGGCCTCCTGGCCCTGCAGAGGAGGGGCTGCTGGAAGCCCTCGATGGACACGAAGGTGTCTTATGCCATCTCTGCTCCCTCTGCAGGTTTGCTGGATGGACAGAAATCAAGTGAGACACAAAGTACAGGTGGCCAGTCACAGGTCTGGTGCCTGCAGAACACAGAACAGTGCACCCGTTATGGCTTCTACCTCGATGATCCCAAGAACCTCTAGATGACCTCATGTGTTGGAAGGGGAGCTGACTGCCATTAAGAGGCGGGGCCTGGTGGGAAGAGGAGGTCCCAGGGGCCTCCTCTTGTCCAGTTTGTGTGGTGGGAAGAGGAGGTCCCAGGAGCAGGGCCTGGAAGGGTTCATCTCCCTCCTGGCTGCTCCCTTCTCTCAGCTTCCGTGAGCAGCTCTCACCTGCCAGGCCTCTCTGCCCGGCATCCTGCCAACTAGGGACCGAAACAGGAGCCAAACCCCACCTGTCCTTCCTCGAGTTGTGGGTGTGGGGTACTGCGTCCCAGCGATGGAAAAGTAACTAAGCAGCACCCCTCTGCTGCTGGCTGGAGGCAGAGCTCACACTAGCAAGGCAGAGGTTTCTGATGACCAGATCAGGTGTTTTCAAGCTCCAAGGTACCACTGGAGAAACAGTTGCGGCCCTAAGGCTCCCTCCCAAGCCAGCAGCTTGTGTCATCATGAGCTGTGAGGTAAGAACGCACCGGTGAGGATATGCACAGTATCCTAGCAACAACTACTGTGGAACTCAGTACGTAGTCTCCAGACAACTAGAACTAGAAATTCCATTCCACCCAGCTACTTCCCTTCTAGGTATCTTCCTGAAAGTGTTAAAGACATCGTATGTTCACAGCAGCACAACTTATAACTGCTTCATCTTAGAAGTGGCCTATATGTCCATCAACAGACAAACAGATCAACAGACACAGTGGGGCCCTACTCCGCCCCACAGAAGGATGACCTTGAGTCATTTGTAGGAAGACAGATGCGCCTCGAGACCATAATGTTAAGTAAAATAAACCAGACACAAGAGCTGACATATTGCATAATTCCTCTTACGTGAGAAACCCGGAGTACAAATAAATTAGAGTGAAGTTAAAGATAGATGATAGGAAACAGGGAAGTGGGTCTTTTGCAGATGGGGAGGGATCAAAACACAGAGGGACAAGAGGAGGAGGAGATATAAAAAGAGTTAACCTTTCAGTGTCTCCTGGTCCATATCTGGGATACCAGTAACAACAGGCTATAAAGAAATGTGCTCTCATCAAACACATGCTTGGTCCTTGGATATTCCTAGGTAGCCTACAAGAATGTCATGCAAAACTTCAAAATATATCAATCCTCGGCACAAGTGGGTTAAGCTGTGTTAAGTGCATGTCCCAAATGCCCACAAGGAACGTGATCCTTACGTCCTGCAAACACGCAGAAGCAAAGCTCCTAGCAGCGGCATGGTGAGGCTGCTCCAAGCACCTCTCTGGATCTTTCCAGCTGTCACCCTGGAGAGCAGATCCTGAAAGTTCCGCTTTTAACCAGAAGCTTCTGAAAGGTCTGCAGAGGAAGAACCCTCCGTCCACACTGGCGGGGCCCAGCCGTGCCAGCACTCACCGACTTGTGGCTCTTGGCAGTGATGGTCTTCACCTTGTCAGGGTCCCAGATGACCACATCTGCATCAGACCCCACAGCGATCCGCCCTTTCCTCGGGTACAGGTTGAAGATCTTGGCTGCATTGGTGCTGGTTACAGCCACAAACTGGTTCTCGTCCATCTTGCCCGTAGCCTGAAGGCAAGAGGTGTCCATGAGAAGGGGCACAGGCGCAGACCTGAGCCCAGCAGTGGGGCCTTGGGGGGGGCACGGGGGGCCCTTTCCTACAGCTGGAAAGGTGCCACCCACTAGGGCACCCATGGAGAATGTCATGGCCTGCAGAGGTCTGGGGACATCTGCACAAGAGCCACATGACAGCCTGTCAGTGCCACTAGGCCCAAGTGTCACAAGAAATAAAAACCTCCAGGCTGTCAGGGACCACAGAGCCACCAGGGCTTCCATCGCTGCAGGATTCTCTCAGCTCAGTGATGTCCCCACCCCAATTCCAAACACACAGGTGCCAAACGGTCTCATCCTCTGCGCACAAGGACAATGGAGACTCCTGGGAGCAAACGGACCCTGCGCTCCTCCTGAGGCACACAGTCCCTGAACTGGAGGCCTGAGGACCTACGCTGCTGCGCAGGGAGGGGCCGGGACCTTACCACAGCCTTGTCCCACACCACGGTCATCCGCTCCTCTATGCCATTGACGCCCTCAGGGATCAGTGTGAAGTTATCCTTGCCCACCGCCTTCTGGGCAGTGCTGTAGGGACAGTGACTGCTGCCTGTCACCTGCAGGTCCCCACTGGAGACAAAAGACAAGGTTAGGTTCAACCCTGAGCTCACTTTGAAGGTCAAACCCCAATCTCAGGTATCGGAGCAGGATGTGCAGCCCCAAACCCCCAGAGGCTTGGGGAAGGCGATAGGTGTAGAATGGTATTTTAATTTTGGTTTTTAATTTTTTTCTTTTTTTCTTTTTTTTT
Source organism: Dinomys branickii (assembly GCA_004027595.1). NCBI lineage: Eukaryota > Metazoa > Chordata > Mammalia > Rodentia > Dinomyidae > Dinomys > Dinomys branickii. The sequence goes on along the minus strand of PVLD010005167.1, from coordinate 4,460 downwards.
TTTTCAGTACTAATGTTTGAATCCAAGGCCTTTGCACTGAACTGAATACGTAAACGTTTTAAATTTATTTTTTATTTTTATTTTCAGATAGAGATCCAGTAAGTTGCTAAATTGCCCAGGATAGGCTCAAATTTGCCATCCTCCTGCAGCCTCCTAGCATGCCAGGATTGCTGGTACACAATACCATGCCCAGTCTGGATAATACATTTCATGTTGCAAATTTTATCTCAACTTTTGTTGTGGGCTCAGGATACAGCTCAGCACAAAAATACTGAGTTCAATTCCCAGTTCCCCCTTTTTTATTTTTTATTTTGAGAATGGGTCTTGATAAATTGCCCGGGCAGGGCTCAAACTTGCAACCCTCCTGTTTCAGCCTATCAGTGTGCTGGGATTACAGACCTGCGCCACCACACCTGGCTTATCTCAATTTTAAAAAAACAAAAAAGCTTTATGTAAATCAATGAACAAATGAGTAAATCCATTAGTCAGGAAGACCAAAGCCCTGTGCCACACACCGGTGCATCTCAGAAGTCAGGGACATCCCATTCACACCCCACCTCATGACCGTGTGTCACAGGGTGCAAGTGGCTATGCTTCTCCTACACAATGACAGTACAGCAGCTCAGCAAGCAACAGAGGCCCCTCCTTGAGTCCTAAATGACGGGCCTACTTTGTTTGCTTGTTTTCTTTTATGGCACTGGGCACTGAACCCAGGGCCTCTGCACTGAGCTACATTCTTTCCCTTTTTTATTTCTTATGATGAGATAGAGTCTTCAATTACTAAATTGTGCAGGCTGAGCTTGAACTTGTCCTCCTGCCTCAGCCTCCCTGCATGGAGTGCAGACCTGCAGAGCCCAGAGGCCCAGCCTCTTCCCCGACGTGTGTAGCTCGGCTCATGGACAGCTGTGCATGCCGCACCCCGATCCCACAGGCCCTGGCCGCCATCCCAGCTCCACGCCCCCACCACTCTCACCAGGCCAGCAGCGAGGTCAAGTAGTCGGGTGTGGTGGGGTCCGGGCTCAGGGGAGGGGACGTTACAAACGCTGCCGCCTTAGCCCAGTTCTTGCTCCAGTAGTGGGTGCCATCTGTGCCCAGGCTGGCAGCAATGGGCTCACCAAAGACAAGGGGCCCTGGGGAGGGTGGACACAAACAAGCAGGTCACACACAGGGTGATGTGGAGCAGTCACAGGCACAGAAGGAGAGGCATGGAGGCTGGGCAGCCAGCCGTCCTTCACGGGCAGCACCTCAACCCTGGCTGCGAGCCCCCAGCTCTGCACATCCCAGCACCCTGGGGAGCACCCAGAAGCCACTGCAGCCCAGCTGCTGGGAACCTTGAGGACACAGTGCTGCCCGCAGTGCCGGCACATTATCATTGCTGCCTTTGTCCAGATTTGCAAACCGAGCCTGGTGTCCCAGCTTCCCCTGCACCAGGCAGTAGCAGCCCCAGGGTTCCCAGTGGAGACCAGTGCCTCGCACATGTGGCCCTCAGCCCTGTGCGTTTTCCCAGCCCTTGCTGTGCCGCCTGAGTGGCCGTGGCCTTCAGCAGCCCAGCTCTGCTCACAAACACGTGACAGGCAGCAGTGCCACCAAGAAACTAACTTCAAACGCTGTTAACTCTGATTCAAATAAAAGCCCACCTGTGAGGGAATGGCCACTGCGCTGCCCAGAAGAATCCATGTGCTTAATCCCCCAGCTGCTACCCCATTCCCCGAGATTTCTGTAATGACTCAGAACCTCAGTTTCCCTATCTTTAAAATGGAACGAATTCCAGGTATGCTATTCTGCCTCAGTCATCAGCCTGCTGCTAGAAACCCTAACAAGGTACTGGGGCTCCAAGCTGCTCTGCCTGATTATGTGGCCCTGGACATAGGAGGCCACCGAGCACCTGAGTTGTGGCTGCTCAGTCTGTACTGACATTTACCAAGAGTGAGGAACACTGGGTGGGAGGGACAGCGCAGAGGATCAGCTAAGAAGTTACTAATGCTCCTTTATACTGAGTTCTGGTGGGGGCCCTATTTCAGCTATTTTGTGGATTAACATTTATTTTGAGAGGCTGGGTTCTCAGGAGGCAGGAGCAGGTCTTAAGGGACTTGCATGGTCCCCACAAGAGTGGCTGTGGCTTCCGTCCCTCCAGGACAGCAGGCCAGGATAAAGTGCCCAGGGAGGATCAGGAGGAGGGCAGGCAGGACAAAAGGACCACAGGCTGCTCCCGCTCACCACAAAGGGGCTTCAAAGCCGGCAAAGCTACGCGCACACAGGGTCTCATTTGACCCACCACCCAGCCACACGAGGAAGCTGAGCCTCAGAACAGGCCAAGGACTTGCACAAGGCCACATGGCTGGCACATGGACACACCAGGAATAAATCTAAACTGCCCACACGCTGTGCTGTGCCCACTGCACACCACCCTCCCCTCAGAGTGCCCTTGAGGGTAACCTTGAAGCTGCTGGACATCCCCCTCCTTGTACTGTGACAAGCCTAACCATCAAACTTGATTGGCTTGGGAACCATGTATGAATTAGTAAAACACTCCACTGTGTGTGTCTGGGTGGCCGTGGAGGGGTGACCTGGGGGACTATGTCTGGTGCCTCCTCCCTTACACCCAGGCTCTGTTCCCTGGCTCTGCTTTCTGGCTGCCATGAACTGAACATCTTGGCTCCCTTGCACCCTTCCACCATGATGCTCTGCCTTGGAGCAGCGGACCATGAACTGAATGCCCTGAAACCACAAGTCAAACACATCTCCCCTCCTTTAAACTGCGGGTGTCGGGTAACGTGCCCCAGAAACAGAACAGCTGACTGACACTGGGACCGCCGCCCACAGGAACCCAGGACCAGGGCATACCCTTCTTCCTCGCCAGCATGATGATGTCCGCAGCACTCTTGCTCATGACCTTGGTGATATACACAGGGCAGTTGATCCGCCCCGCAATGGTGATGGCCCGGAACACAGCCTCGGCCTCCAGCTGGGAACACACCAAGCACGAGGGTCACAGAAGGCTGGGGGGACAGGCGCCACCACCCCAAATTCCCAGGACTTTCCCTCAGTCAGGGTCTTTAGAGGTTCCTTAAATAAATGCGGTCAGAAAGGACAATGGCCACATCAAAAGAGGGTTATGTTGTAAATTGAAAAAAAGAAAGTGAAGTGAATTTGCTTAGAGGGCTGGGGATGGGTTATATGCTATTAGGCTTCTTGGGAGTCTCCTCCCTGCACCTTCAGGGGAGAGACTTAGATAGAACATGATATCAATAGCATAGAAATGGTCTCTCCCTGACAGTCATGTTCAGAGGACCAGGTAACAAGAGTATCAGTTGTGTTTCAGTTTGTTGTGCTTTGCTCTGTGGTACTGAGGACTGCACACAGGACCTGTGCACTGAGCTATATCCCTAACCATCCATTTGTTTACGCTTTTAAATTTTGAGACAAGGTCTAGGTAACTCACTAAGTTGCCCAGGCTGGCCTCAAACTTGAGAGCGTCCTGCCTCAGCCTCTCAGAATGCTAGAATCACAGGGTGTACCAGCACCCCTGGCTATTTTGGAGGGGAGTGTTTATACTTAATTTCCAATCTGCTGTGGCCATAGTATGTTATTTCAAAAGCCTGCTCTTGGGGGCTGAAGCCACTGGTCACTGTCATGGTGTGACAGCAACATCCAAAGCTGGCAAACACTCTTCCTCCAGTCCTCCCTGATTGACAGGAGCAAGCAGCTCTGATGTCCTGGGATCCAGCACAGTCCACGAGCCCGGCTCACAACGGAGGACACTGAGAACATTCTCCACTCAGGGGTAGCTGCTAGGGTGGCACCTACCACGGAGCAGTTCTGTGCCAGGTCTGTTCCTCCTCCTTTGCACACGTGCACACACTCACTCACACTCACACACTCACACTGCTGCCCCAGGGAAATGAATCCATTTTTAGCTCTGGAACACCGAAGGCAGAAGTGGCCACTTCCTACACACAGGCTGGGGGACAGGAGCTCTATTTTCCTATTATCAACATCGAAGTCTCCAGCACAGACCCTTGTCCAGTTTGGACACTGGAACATATGGGGGGTCTCAGTGTGAAGTCCCTGGATCCTGGGAGAGGCACAGCTTCTTGCTGGCTTCCCTGAGTGACCTGCCACCCCCAACCCCCAGGGGAGGGGCAGACAGGAGGGGAAGGAGCTGAGCTCAGGCCGTGCTGCTCCAGCTGGAAGGGTCCTGGGGCAGGGCACAGTGGGGCCCCAGCCGGGGAGTCTTCACCTCTTCAGGTCTGCTCAGAGCGTGGCCCTCCGGACCTGTGATGCCCATCTCCAAGATCCGCTTTTGTTCCTACGAGACAGTGGCAAGTGACAGGGGTTACAGAATGGCGGCACCAGAAGTCATTTCCTCCAGCCCCAGCTCGAGAGAAGGGGTGGCTGAGGCTGGGCGGGGAGCTGTGCAAGGTCTAACGGTGGAGGGCAGAGTGAGCCAGGGTCCTCCG